>ML808523.1:98534-122739 GCA_009831015.1 Picea engelmannii | reverse complement strand
CTCCTTTTGAAGCAGTGTATGGACAGAAGCCACCGTCAGTTCTCTCATACTTACCGGGTACCTTGAAGGTCCAGGCGGTCGACCAAACACTTACAGTCCAAGAGGATATCCTTCGTACCCTTAAAGAGAACTTGGTCATGGCCCAGAATAGAATGAAGCAGCAAGAAGACCAAGGTCGCTCGGAACGTCAATTTGTAGAAGGGGATCAGGTGTTTCTGCGGCTGCAACCATATAAGCAAACTTGCCTCAAGGCCGAGCAGTGTCAGAAGCTAGCACCCAAATTTTATGGCCCTTACACAGTTCTAAAGCATGTGGGACAAGTTGCATATCAGTTAGCTCTTCCCAGTCAATCGAAGCTACATCCTGTTTTTCATGTTTCCTTCTCAAAGAAGGTGATTGGAACAAGGTGCCAACTTCAAACCAACCTTCCAGAGTTAGCTGAAGAAGGATCCATTTGGCTACAACCAGAAGCAGTTTTGGACCAGAGGGAGCATCGCCTGTGTCAGAGAACCATCAAGGAAGTGCTATTACAGTGGAAAGATATGACTCCAGCAGATGCCACTTGGGAACCAGCTACCATTCTGCAGCAGTTTCCACATCTCAAGCCTTGAGGACAAGGTTGTTTTTAAGGGGGCGGACATGTTAAGGTCCTAACCCGCACATCGGTAGATCAATGTATTCAAATGTAATAAAGGTCAATATTAATAAGACCTTTCAATAAAATAGAGGCGGATGTAAGAAGACCGAATAGAAGCTTTCGCTTCTAGAAGGATCTTCCTCTAGATGCTTCTTTTTAGTATAAATAGGAGTCGAGGGTATGAGAACCCTAGCTTGGATATTATTGTAACAGAGCGCTACTCGACTGGAGGTTGCCCCCTAGAAGAGGCCTGTGAACATTGCTATCTAATTCAAAGTGCTATTCTGTTGCTATTTCGTATATCATTTCTATGTATTGTGAAGATTATGCTGGATATTTTACTGTTATTCTGTCATTTCTAGCATTTCATTTCTGTTCTGCATATTTTATATATCTGGTATCTTGCATTCAATCCACTTAGTGAATTAATCTGTGGCTATCAGTATCCACTTCTTCTGAGTTAAGGACTGTGGATGAATTTATCCTATGAAATCAATGCCCCATTGTCTAAAAGGTGCTTCAACAAAGATAGGTTTCAAGGGAAAAGGTTGTAGTTTTCTCTTCCCATAAGAAAATTGGCATTCATGACAGCTTGAAACATATTTGTAAACATCATTAAAAATGCTAGGCCAATATAAATCAGCCCTCAATATCTTGTGTACAGTAGTTTTCCAATAATGGTGCCCTCCACAATCACTTTTATTTAATGCTTTGATGCAGTTATATGTTTTCTTTTCTTCCTACACTCTACAAATTTACAAATTATAACTCAAATTTATCGCCTCATTTAGCCTTTATCCTTTGGAGAGTTCTATTGACCAGTCGGTGCTTCCATTCATTTCATAATTTTAACTCCATATCCCTAAGTGTCCCTCCCCTTACTTGCCAGCAAAATTATAAAAAAAACCCCAAAACAACAAAACCTAGCCATTGATTATCAAATAAATACCAAGTGATAGGAGAGGGCCCTCTTTTAGATGAGAAGGCTAGTACCCAACTCTAAAGTTGGCTTGTAGGTTACCTTTGTTTATTTTTTTATCAGCCGAACAAATTTACAGAGTGTTAACAGGAGGGAAATACTCTTTCGTAAAAATCACTCCTTCTAACAATGAATCCATAAAAATCCAGTTAGGACGAAGGGTTATCAGGTGTAACCGCGAACGTTGAGCCAAGGACATGTGTGTGTGGGACTCAAAGATCCATCCCCTCCCATGTTCTCTTCTCTGTCACCTATCTAGGGACTTGCGGATTTATATTCACAAGTAAAAAGATTATGAATTATGAAAATCAAATAGTATGTTAAATTTATCTTAAATATAAAAAATGTTTTACAACATTAAAAAGATTGATATGATCAACACCGTAATAAATATTTTATTGAGATGATACTAATTTTATTTGACCAACAATAATACAATATGAATATAATCATAGATAAATTTAATTACTTATCTAGAAAATAAAATTAACTACTTTGATTTTGATTTTGGACACAAGAATAATGTAAAATAAAAATTCAGAAATTTTTAATTTTATTTTTATGAATTAATAAATTATGGAAATTATGTCATTAAATATGTTATTAAAATTATATTTAGTAACTATATAAAACAAAAATTTAAATTTGAAGGAAAAACTACTTTTATTATTTTATTAAAAGTGTTACCCATTCTTTAATGCTAAGGTGGTCCATGTCTTATTCATGACTTTATTTCACTATTAAATACATTTTATTATCTTGATACCATATATTTATTTCATAAACTTCGGAAATTCGGAACTTCCGAAGCCAAAAGTTTTGAAGTCTCGAAGCTGTGAAGTAGCGTAGCCCTGAAGCTCTGAAGATGTACCGTGCAGAGATTCGCCAGTTCAATGTTCGAGAGAAATAAGGCATGAGGTAGTAATATTCTATGAAGCCCGAAGTTCCAGAGCCCCAAAGTCTCGAATCTCTGTATGAGTGCATATCAGTCAAGTGCTTGGACATAGCCCTTGGTCATAGACTTCGGTCAGAATAAAAGAGGGCTAGAGCCAAATTGTCATTTTCAAAGACAAATTGTTCAGATATTCAAAACTTCCTACTCAAAACTTGAAATTGAGTAAGGGATCATTCATTGGAAAGATATTGGAAAGTAGAACATAATTGTTCACCCAAAAAGTTGAGTTGAACAGTAAATTTTTCATAAAATCAAAAGAAGGAATCTAATATATTATTGAACCAGAATGGTTCATATTTTCATGAAATTGTTGAGTCAGTTAGCCTGACAAAGTTCTGTTGGCTGCACATTTTGTAGAGTTAACAACAACTAGATCATGAGGCATAGGGGGATTACATCTAGGAAGATGAGATCAGAGGAATGGATGTCCATTTGGGTACTGAAGGAACAAACTCCAATGGACATGGAGAAGGAAAGGATGAAAACATGAATATGGTAGAGACCATTATAAATTTATAGAAAGATGTCCAAAGTCGCAAGGTTGATAATGAAAGGATTATGGGAGCCAAGAAGAAGTAGGAAGAATTCAACATGAAGTTAATGCAAATCTTGAACATAATTGAAAAGAAATTGGATAAGGAGAATGGATCAAGAAAATTAGGAAGCCATAGGTGTCTTGAGGAGAAAGGAATATCAAGGAGTGTTAGTGTTGATATTATGGTAGCTGCGAGAGGTATTTACCTCCACGTGTAAACCTAATGAAAATAGAATACTCTAGGAAGAAAGAAGAAACCCTAATGAGTTGGCTAATAACCCTAGAAGACAAGTCAGCTAAAGAGTATAATTTGTATTAGGTTATTAGCCTCCAAGAGAAGAATTCAACTAGAATAAATAATATATACTAAGTAAATAGGTACCCAGAATGAGAATTCGGCCCTGGTAGTTAGCCAGAATCAGTATAAATATAGGAGGCCAGTCTTCATTCTAGCAGGCATTCTCAGAATTGTAGAGCAGCACTTGTGCACACTACAGTTTCCCAGTTTGTGTGCAAGTTTGGAGGAGAGTTGTTGTTGTAGCTACTGCAGCTAGCAGATTTTGGTTTTGGCTTGGACTATCTCTTGGTTATGGTTTGGACTATCTGATCAGCTCTTGTTTGGTGCACTATCCTTGGAGAAAGGTGAATTACCTTTGTTTGGCTATCTAGCCTAGCATTTTCTTCTAGAATGATTCTCTATCAAGGTTAAGGTGCTCGGAGGGTGTSTTCGGCCTATGGTTGGGTGACAATAGCGATATTTTTGATGGTAAAACGAGCACATCCATTATATTCTAATAGGWTATGGGCCCACACCTCCTTCATTCATTCTAACCATTGGAAGGAAGCATACCCATAARGATATTAAGCTCGTTGAAGAACTGTCTCTAGGGTTTCTAGTAGGAGAAGTCACCAAAGTACTATAGCTAGGGTTACTAGCAGGTGTAGTTGCAGAAAACCTAATCCTCTYGTTGAGGCACMTTAAGTGAAGGGATTGACCTAATTTCTGGATATACCAGTGGACCCTAGCCTAGCACATATACTAGTACTCTCAGCAAGCCAAGATGTCAAGTTTGAGTTTTTGGTCAAATCTAGGGTTGACGAGGTCAAAGAAGCCATGMCCTACTCCATGAAGTCAGAAAAAAAGTTATATGGAGATTCTAATTTYAGAGCGTGGAAGACAAGGATTGACCTCATCCTTGCTAAAAATAAAGTGTTTCATATCGTGAAAGGAAAGATTTTGAAACCAGAGTTTGAAGAAGGAAAAGAGAAAGAACAACAGAACATTGAAGTTATGGAAAAGTTCAAAGACGATGACTTGAATTCCATGGGTATCATAGTGGACTCTATAAAACACCACTTGATACCCTACATCTCCCATCTTGACTCATCAAAGAATATTTACGATGCCCTAACAAACCTTTTCTCAGTCAGAAACATTGGACAAGCAATGAGTCTGAAGAATGAGCTTTGTGACATGAAGATGAATGATGATGACAGCATAACATCATACTTTGTGAGGATCTCTCAGTTAATATATCCACTACAAGCTATTGAAGAGATCATTTCATAAAAGGAATTGGTAAACATAGTATCCAATGGTCTTTCCAAGACATGGGATGCATTTTTTGCAAGCAAGAACACAAGGAAGGAGTATCCAACATTTGAAGAACTTTGGACTTGTTGTGCGCAAGAAGAATCAAAGATTAGTGAAAAAGAAAAACCCCAAAATAAATACGATGATCAAGCCTTCATAGCAAGATTCAAGAATTTCAGGAACATGAGGAAGTTCATCTCAAGGAAGAATCCAAATCAAGAGAAAGATATCTTAGAAATACAATTCTTCAACTGTCAAAAATATGGTCATTACAAGAATCATTGTCCCAAGCTAAAGAAAAGGAAGGAGACACATGAAGCATCAGTTTCCGAAGAAAAGGAACCTTTAAAGAAGAATAAGAAGGATGAAATAAACTTCTTCCTCTAAATACAATATAATACACATCAAAGGATGAAACACATCAAACAAATCATATGGAGGCTATTACAAGATAAGCCGAAATTATAATCAATATTGACGAAACTTAGAAGAAGCAAAGATAGAAAGAAGTCAACAATCAAGAGGAAATTGGAGAAAGACTTATGACACTTTGCTTAAGACAATAAGGATGCAGACAAAAGCATGGAATCTGTTAGATGGAGGGAGTTGATTATATATTTCCAAAAGAAAAGCATGCACTCATACATGAAGAAAGGATTAGGAGGGAGCTAATCTTATGATCCATTGAATATGATGAAGTATATATCCATGGTAGCAGCCATGAAAGGAAGTACGTGTTCAATTCGACCTTAGAAGAAGTCTTCTTTGAAGATAATCCTTAAAGTATCCTTGGTTTTCCATCCACATCTGTGATCCTATGATGAAAGGAAGAAGTGGAAATCTTTAGGGCATGGAATCTATAATAAACTTTATGGACCAAGATCTAAAGAAAAACATGAGGAAGAACATGAATATTCCAAGAAAGAAAGAGAATCCATAACAACCAATCATTGTATCTAGAATCAAAAGATTACTAGCCTGATATGAACTCACTAAAATAAATCAAGCAAAGGAACTAAAACTTGTGATGAAGAACAGTGTATATGAATGCAAGCATTGCAAGATCCAAAACTAGAGGTTCTCCCAGATGGAGGGATAAGACTATGATGATTACTTGTTCCAGTAAACCAAACATACCTCTACATGAGTCATTATATCATCCACAATATCCATGGGTTGGATTTCTACATCAGATAAATGCAAAGACTGTTCTCCAGAACAATTGAACAAAGAGAGTATGAAGAGAAACCTCAAGGCTTTGAGGCATACTAGAAAGAGACCCTTGTATGCAGATGGAAGAAGAAAACTTCGTGGAGAACCTCCAATGCACAACAGAAGCATGGTGAAGATTTTCTATAACATAGATATTGTATTAGAATGATTACTCAGAAGATCAAGATGATGGATTGCCAATCCATGAAAAAGATCTCATGATGACAGAAGAAGTGCCACATGGATATATTCTAGTTTGACCCTTTCCACGATGTTGTGAGCTAGCAGGAACCAAAGAGGAATCCTACAATGATATACTTTATTGATCAAAGCTATATGAAGCCTTCAGAGAAAACCAGTGTTCCAGACCAAAGTACATTTGAGATCAAGAATTACATTCTCTATGATGAAGTCCAGAAAGGAGAGAGTGGTTCTCCAATATATATCTCCATAGATGAGCAAATAAGCAGACATTTTGGTAAAGCTTTTGTCCAAGATGAAAGAGTTTGCATACTCAATATGGAGCTCATGGAGACGACTTCCTTATTGAAAAAGGAAAAGATAAATCCCAGGTTGGGAGGGAGCACTGATGTATTCTTGATTTATGGACAGCCATTTTTCAGTTTGAAAATCGGTCCAGGATGAGCAGTTTGTTTCCAGTTCGAAAAGTGGTTTTAGATTTCTGACGGATAGGAATTTTTCTAGTTTAGAAAATGGTCCAGATTGAACGATCATTTTCGTAATGAAAATG
Source organism: Picea engelmannii (assembly GCA_009831015.1). NCBI lineage: Eukaryota > Viridiplantae > Streptophyta > Pinopsida > Pinales > Pinaceae > Picea > Picea engelmannii. The sequence goes on along the minus strand of ML808523.1, from coordinate 116,076 downwards.
GTTCAATGGATTGCTGATGTACCATAGAAAACAATTTCCCATTGTGGTTAACATGGGGAATGGTCTAGGGCAGTCTCTCTTCTTGGGGGTTACTCAAGAAGACTGTCCCGCCTCGTCGGACAACGATTTCCCATTGTGGTTAACATGGGGAATGGTCTATTTTGGATGTTGATGCAGTACAGTCATTTCCTTTGGAAATGGTCCAGACAATCATTCCTTAGGGTAGATTCATTCTCTCTAGGTTGCACTTTGTTTAGTGACGGAGGAATGGCCCATGGTGGGGAATAGTCTAGGTTCAACAATCAGGGACAGACATTCCTTAGGGTATACTCATTCTCTCCAGGTGATACTTTGTCTAGTGTCGGAGGAATGGCCTAGGTTGGGGAATGGTCTAGGATCATAAATCAAGACATTTATTCTTCATTTCTTGAGAAGAATAGTCCAGATAGCTTAGCATTGATGTTTTACCTTCTGAGGGCAGATGATCTTCCAAGATCTCACATATGTGAGTGGAAGAATGGCCCATATGATTCATTTTATATCATAACAATGTTTTCTATGCAGGTTGATATCAAAAGATTGTTATGAAGATTGTATGTCTCTAGATAGTAGATGTATACTACTGTGGTGGATGTGTTCCACTGTTTGTGACTATACCTCACTGATCAAGTACCTGTGTGCTACTTGGTGTGGTAGTGTACCATTGGATTGTAGTTGTGTACTACTATGGATAGACACGGCTGTGTTCTATTGAATGATATTGTTCTGATATCCTTGAATACTATCAACAATGTTGAAAATGATTATCAACTAGATGGATGATCAATGAACAGAGATTTCCCAGATGAAAAATGGTTCAGGACATTTATTCTTGTAGGACATATGTCAATATTAGAAGAATGCCTCTTGTGTCACTCTATGGTGTGAGTGAATTATCCAAAATCATGTCTAATTACTCAGATGGAGTATGGTTTTGAGAGATGATGCTACTGATTACACTGATGGTGATGATGGTGTTCATGATCTAGTCATGAGATAGTCTATACAACTATGTTGATGCTACCAGGTGAATGGTATTTTTTTTATCAATACCATTACCTGTAATACCTCCCTAGCTAGGAGGGACTATTGATATTATGGTAGCTTTGGGAGGTATTTACCTCCATGTGTAAACCCAATGAAAATAGAATACTCCAGGAAGCAAGAAGAAACCCTAATGAGTTGGCTAATAACCCTAGAAGACAAGTCGGCTCAAGAGGATAATTTGTATTAGGTTATTAGCCTCCAAGAGAAGAAGTCAGCCAGAAGAAATAATATATACTGAGTAAATAGGTACCCAGAATTAGAATTCGGCCCAGGCAGTTAGACATAATTAGTATAAATACAGGAGGCTAGTCTTCATTCTAGAAGGCATTCTCAGAATTGTAGAGCAGCACTTGTGCACACTACAGTTGCCTAGTTTGTGCTCAAGTTTGGAGGAGAGTTGTTGTTGCAGCTGTTGTAGCTAGCAAATTTTGGTTTTGTATTGGACTATCTATTAGTTATGGTTTGGACTATCTGATCAGCTCTTGTTTGGTGCGCTATCCTTGGAGAAAGGTGCACTACCCTTTGTTTGGCCATCTAGCCTAGAAATTTCTTCCAGAATGATTTTCTATCAAGGTTAAGGTGCTCAGAGGGTGGCTTCGGCCTATGGTTGGGTGACAATAGTGATATTGTCGATGGTAAAATGAGCACATCCATTATATTCTAACAGTTATCAGACAACACCATCACTCCCCTAGGAATTCCAATAGGAGAGAACACATCATCTCAATTCCATCCCCTACCAGGAAGCATCAGAAGATGTATGGGGTGAATGAACTGCGAGGAGAAATGAAAAAAATAAAAGCTCCTACATTTGATGGTAAGCACAAGAAGGATGAATATGTTGAGACATGGTTTTATGCATGAGAAATTACTTCCAATTGCATAATTATTATTCACATGTAGAAGGAACAATTTTTATCTATCATCTTAAAGGAAAATCATCCATGTGGTGGGATCATCTTGTGCAGGTGAAACACATTAAAGAAAAAAATGTTACTTGAAAGGAATTCAATAAGTATTTTGAAAATAAATACTTGACTAAGATATATTATGGCAATAAAATGAAAGAGTTCTTTGAACTCAAGCTTGGAATTATGTCCATTGACAAATATGAAAGAAGGTTTTTGGAAATGTTGAAGTATGTCTCCTTCATCAAGGCTGAGACAGTTAAGATTCAGAGGTATCTGAGTGGGATGCCATCTTTCATCAGTGACAAGATTCAATATGGTGATCCCAAGACATTGGAAGAGACCATAAAGAGAGTTGAATTCCTATATGATCAACATAAAGTAAAGCCAACTTTCCAAAAAGATTGGGAATACAAGAAGAAGTTCAAGATGGAACAGAGGAAGAAGGGGAACAACCCACCATTCTTCAGAAACAATCCTGAAGGACATCAAACTTCTATAGAGCCTAGAGCAATTCAGATAGGTGAACAAAGGCCAAGGAATCTACCCATTCAATGCTTGGGTTGTAAAGGAGATCATATGTATAGATATTTTCCTCACAGAAGTGACAAAGTGAGAGTTGTTCACAATGTTCAACAAGATGAAAGAGTGGAGGACATGGGCAAAAATGTGCCAAGGATCTATGCAAACCTGGATAATAAGAAAGAATAGTTTCAATCACACATGATTGAAGTGGAAGGTATGATCAACAACCAAACCATTTAAATTTTAATTGATTCAAGAGCTACTCATAGTTATATAGATCCTAAGGTGGTGGAAATATTTCATTTTCCAAGAAGACAGGATGGGAAATCTTGGTTGGTGCAGCTCTCTACCTGAGAGAAGAGAAAATTTAACGATTTGGTTATGTCATGTCCAATGGGAATGAATGGGATGCGCACTAAGGAACAATTTAACATCTTCCATTTAGGTTCCTATTCATGTCTAATTGGGATGGATTGGTTGGACCAACACCATGATGTCTTAGACTGTCATAACAAGCCATTTACTTACCAGTATGAGGAAGGGAATCCAAGGACACTATAGGGAATTCCCAAGGCAGTAACTGTTAGAGAGATATGAATAATACAACTGAAGAAATGTTACAAAAAGGGTTTTCAATTATTTGCAGTCCATATGGAAGAAACACCCAAGGATAAGGTGTAAAATATTGAATATTATGCATTCCTAAAGGAGTTTGAGGATGTATTTAAATAAATACCAGGACTACCCCCTAAAAGAGATATTGATTTCTCTATAAATATGATGCCTTATGAAGCTCCAATATCTAAGACTCTTTACAGGATGAGTACACCAGAGTTGAAGGAGCTACAAATGCATCTTGAGAAGATTTTGAAGAAGGGGTATATACTCCCAAGTGTGTTGTAACATCCCCGACCACCCATGCCGGACCACGATACATGAGAGACCACTTTCATTCCCTCTATAGAACATACTATAACATACCCAACTTACCAACTAAACTATGCCACATAAATTTTACGAACTGGATGCAATTAAAACATATACACAAATACAGAAAAATACATTTTGTAAAAGCACGAATTCATACTGAAATAATAGTAAACATAAACATACATCATATACAAGAAATACCCATAAATATAAAGATAGTTACAACAACATATAGGATAAACCGATAAAATTAAACACATAAATAATAATGCAGCATGTAAATTTATCGCATAGTTAACACTTATCTTGGCAACAATATCACCAACTCTGTTCAGACCTTCCATGAACCTCCCAACCTTAGACTACACTGCTCATCACTCTGAATCGTGGGTCACCCCTGAGATGGGACTAAACTCCACCCGAGTAAAGGGGTTCCTAACCATGCTAATGGTTCATAGTAAACAGGAAAGACTTTGTCACAGGTGCCAACTCAACTAATAACCTAGAGTCCCTCATTCCCCACATGCCTGTCCCACCCAGGAAGTGTGCCCCTTCTCTTCTCAATAGTCCTTCAGCTGCCCCACTCCCTTTCCAGGCTTTAGCAATAGGCCAGACAAGAATTCTCAGGGCACTATAGCTATAGTTTAGAACCTTTAAGAAATCAATTCCCAACAATTATCTCACCCAAGCAGAAGTTTCTCACAGGCTTGACAACTCCCCTCTTCAATATCCCATGAGCCTGACAACCCACTTCTTTAGTCCATCTCCCAAGCTAACCAGATACACAAACATAAAGAGGCTATGGATACAGGTTCACATATAGTCGTGAAGGTACCAAAGATAGCTCAATGGGTGTGTGAATGTTCATGGATGATTTACTAGTTGACTCCCTAATGGAAGGAAGAAAAATGATGGAAATAATGATGGGAAATGAACTAAGTCCCAACAATATGTATGCATGTCCCCAACTTGACACTTGTCATGTTGGGATCTACTCTACCCCACTTGTCCCCAACTTTGGAACTTAGGATAAAATAATTATCCATACTTTATACTTTAAGAAATATTAATATAATATTCTCTTTTGGCTTAATCTCCCTAGCTTAGCTCCTTTTCTTTAACTTTTATCCCCCACCCTTTCCCTAACTAGTGGAGTTTAGTCCCCCATACTCTTTTATCGTGGTCGGTCTGCGCGTAACGATGTATTTTATATTAATTTACATCTAGGCACTCCAGCCTAATCATCACAAAATTGGCTCACCAACCTATAAAACATAGCATATACACAAAGGCTCATTGGCCTCAAAATCAAGCGCACTTAAGTTGTTGCGCATGATATCCTAAAATGTGTAGACTTCATCATTTTACTACACAGTTAATGAGTGCACTATGCCATGAAAAGTGCATCCGAGAAATGATATCAAACAACTCACCAGCTTAAGTACATTTGCATTTACTTTTTCCATTGGGTTGACTTAGGGATATTATAATCCCCTCTCCTTATTTGTGCACTGTCCTTAGTGCATTAAGTACACACATATAACAAAATTTTCAAAAATCCTGAAAAAGACATGGGTATTCTGCACGCATTGCATCTTGATGCTCCCAAGTAGTGTCCTCAGGATTGTACAAGGTCCATTGGACCTTTACAAGACCTATGGCTCAATTCCATAGTTGTTTGATTTTCCGGTCCCGAATTCATACTGGATGCACTTGAAAAGCACTTTATTGCTCCACCTGAATCACATTCCAATCAATAGCATGATTAGCATTAGGTATATATTTCTCAAGAAATGATACATGGAATACATTATGAACAGACATAGATGCAGGAAATTCAATCATATAAGCTACTAGACCAATCCTTTCTAGGATTTCAAATGGCCCACAATAGCGAGCTGCCAACTTTGAACAATTTCCCAACTTCAGGGAACTTTTGTTGGCTTTCACTTTCAAAAATACATGGTCTCCCACTTTAAATTCCCTGTGAGTTCTGCCCTTATCACCATAKATTTTCTACATATCTTGGGTAGCCTTTAATTTTTTCTTTATTTTTATCATTTKCTCCTCCATTTCCCTGAGCAAATCTGGACCAACCACTGCTCTATCTGCTGGGTTATCCCATCTTACTGGTGTGTTKCACTTTCTGCCATAAAGTGCCTCAAATGGGCTCATCTTTAGAGATGTTTGGTACCCATTTTTATAAGAAAAATCTACCAAGTGTAGGTAGTCTTCCCATTTTGATGGTTTATCCATCACATACATCCTCAACATATTCTCAATCACTTGATTCACCCTCTCTGTTTGTCCATCTGATTCTGGATAATAAGTTGTACTAAAATTCAAATTTGTTCCAAATCCATTAAATAATCCTTTCCAAAAATTTTAAGTAAATTTTGGATCTCTGTCAGACACAATTGTCTTGGGTATGCCATGTAATTGAGTTATTTCTCTCATATAAATGTCAACAATGTTGGATTCCTTGTGAGTGAGATTAACTGGAATAAAATGGGCATCTTTAGTAAGATTATCCACCACTACCATGATAGAATCATGTTGCTTGTTTGTTCTGGGCATTTTGGTGATGAAATCCATGGTTACAACTTCCCACTTCCACTCAAGAATGGGTAATGGTTGTAGCAAACCAGCTAGGTGCCTATGCTCGACCTTTACCTTTTGACATTCCAAAACATTTGGCAATAAAATCAACAACCTCTTTCTTCATGCCTGGCCAATAATATTGGCTTTTGACAGCTACAATAGTTTTCTGATAACTTGGGTGCCCAGCATAAGGTACATTATGCATTTCCCTCAATATCAAAATTTTCAATTCCTGATAATTTGGTACATAAATTATGCCCTTGTATATGGGAATTTCATCATTATCTAGCTTGTATTCTTCAATTTTCTGCTGCAAATTACCTTGCTATAATTTTTCCACTAATTCCTTGTATTGTAAATCTGATTTTGCAGTCTCTAAAATTCTGTGTTTCAAATCTGATTGGTACATGATAACAGTTGTAGAATTCATTTCATCCACTCTTCTTCTGAGTGCATCAACCAATTTTTTCTCCTCCCCTTTGATGTTCTTTATATCAAAGTCATATTCACTTAGAAATTCTAACCATCTTCTTTTCCTAGCATTTAGATTTGGTTGATCAAATAGATATTTCAGACCATTATGGTCTGTTCTCAACTCAAACCTTTTCCCCATGAGGTAGTGTATCCATTTCCTTAAGGCATTCACTATGGATTCCAACTCCAAATCATGAGTGGCATAGTGTATTTCATGCTCCTTCAACTTCCTTGATTCATAACATATAACAAACCCATTTTGACTGAGGACTCCACCAAGTCCCTCTTTACATGCATCTGTGCATACAATGAAGTCTTCATTTGGGTTTGCAATCCTTAGTATTGGAGCACTTGTTAATAATTTATTCAAGTGTTGGAAACTCTTTTCACAATCCAATGTCCACTAAAAATTCACACCCTTTGTTTGCAAGGAAGTGATTGGGTGTGCAATCTTTGAGAATCCTTCAATGAATCTCCTATAGTATCCTGCAAGGCCCATGAATGATCTGAACTCTTTCACATTATTTGGCACTTACCATTCTCTAATGGCTTATATCTTCTCCAAGATCCACTGCTATCCCATCCTTTGAAATGATATGTCCCAAATAATGAATTTTCTTCTGATAAAAGGAGCACTTGGTCAATTTGGCATACAACTGATTCTCCCTTAATATTCGCAACACCATCCTTAAATGATTCTTATGCTCTTCTTCTGATTTCAAATATACAAGGATATCATCCAAAAAGACAATAACAAACTTGTCTAAATATTCTTGGAAAACACCATTCATTAAGCACATGAAAACAATTGGTGCATTTGACAACCCAAATGGCACCACTGTGAACTCATAATGACCATACCTTGTTCTGAAGGGGGTATTGTTGATATCTTCCTCTTTAATCCTTACCTGATGGTATCCTGATCTGAGATCTATCTTTGAAAATATATTTTCATCCTTCAATTGATCAAAGAGATCATCAATCCTAGGAAAAGGATACTTGTTCTTTACAGTCACTTTATTCAAATTTCTGAAATCAATACACAATCTTAATGTCCCATATTTATTCTTCACAAACAAGACTGGGGAACCCCAAGCTGACACACTTGGGCACATATACCCCTTCCTCATAAGCTCCTCAAGTTTGATTTGCAACTCCTTCAGCTTTGGTGTATTCATTTTGTAAGGAGTCTTTGACACTAGAGTTGCTCCAAGCATTAAATTTATAGAGAAATCAATATCTCTCTTTGGGGGTAGTCCTGGTACCTCCTTGAACACATCTTCAAAATATTCCAAGACTGCATGGTCTTTCAAATTTGGTACCTTATCTTTAGGTGTCTCTTCCATGTGACATGCAAATATTTGACACCCTTTTCTATAACATTTCTTCAACTGCAATGCTGAAATTTCTCTGATGGTCACTACCGTAGGAATTCCCTGCACTTTCCTTAGGCTCCCTTACTCATCCCAGCAAGTAAATACCTTGTTATGAAAGTATAGGATAGCATGATGTTGGTCCAACCAATCCATGCCAATTAGGCAGTCATAAGAACCTAAAGGCAATATGTTCAAATCTTCCCTGGTGTTCAGTCCATTCATGTCCATAATACATCACTTAACCATCTCATTAACTTTTCTTTTGGATCTGGTAGCCAACTACACCAACCAAGATTTTCCATGCTTGCTTCTTGGAAAATGCAAACTTTCCACCATCTTAGGATCTATATAACTATGACTAGCTCCTAAATCAATTAAAATAGCAATGGTTTGCTTGATGATCATACATTCGACTTCAATCATATGTGAATAATACTCTGCTTTCTTTTTGTCCAGGGCTTCATAGATCCTTGGTACATTTATGCCCATGTCCTCCACTGTTTCATCTTGTTGTACATTGTGGAAAATCCTCACTTTTTCACCTCTTTGAGGGAAATCTCTGAACATATGATCTCCTTTACAACCCCAACATTGAATAGGTGGTTTCTTTGGCCTTTGACCCCCTGTCTCAATCGTTCTGGGTTCTCTAAGTTGGCTGACCCTGAGGATTATTTTTGAAGAATTGTGGCTTAGCTCCTTTCTTCCTTTGATCCATCTTGAATTTATTCTTGTCTTCCCAAGATTTTTGGAAACTTGGCCTTAATTTTTGTTGATCATATAGGCATTTATCTCGCCTTATGGTCTCTTCCAATGTCTTGGGATCATCATATTATATTTTGTCACTGTCAATTGATGGAAATCCACTCAAATACCTTTGGATCTTAACTGTCTCATCCTTGATGAAAGAGACATACTTCAACAGTTCTAAAAACCTTCTTTCATATTCATCTATGGTCATACTCCCAAGCTTGCGATCAAAGAACTCTTTCATTTTCTTGTCATAGTATCTCTTAGTCAAGTATTTCTTCTTAAAATACTTCTTGAATTCCCTCCAAGTAACACTTTTTTCTTTAATGTGTTTCACCTGTACAAGTTGATCCCACCACATGGATTCCTTTCCCTTGAGTTGATATATGGAAATTCTACCTTCTTCATGAGAGGAATAATTATTCAATTGAAAATAATTTATCATGCCCAACAAACATGTCTCCACATCTCCATCCTCCTTGTGCTCACCATCAAATGTAGGAGGTTTGATTTTTTTCATTTCTCCTCGCAGTTCATCCACCCGAGACCTATTATGCTTCTTGACAGAGGATGGACTTGAGATATTGTGTGTTCTCTTATTGGAATACCTCAGGGAGTGGTGGGGATGTCTACTAACGCTTCTTGTTCTTATTTTCTCATCAAGAGACTTGCGACTTCTCGATTTGCTTGATACACTCTCCTTATCCAATTTATTTTCTATTATGTTCAAGATCTACATTCACTTCATGTTGAATTCATCCTACTACTCCTTATCTCTCATAATCCTTTCACTATCAGCTTTATGGCTTTGGATATCCTTCTGCAAATTTTTAATGGTCCCTACCATATTCATGTTTTCATCCCTTCCTTCTCCATGTCCATTGGAGTTTGTTCCTTCAATGCCCAAATGAACATCCATCCCTCTAATCTCATCTTCCTGTCTGTAAGTCCCCTGAGCCTCTTCCATTACTATAGACTATGTGTTGATCTTGATCTGATCTAGTTGTTTTTAACTCTGCAAAATGTGCAGCCAACAAAACTTTGTCAGGCTAACTGTTTCAATAATTTCATGAAAAATATGAACCATTTTGGTTCAATAATATATCAGAACTATTTCTTCTTATTTCCTGAAAACTTGAACGACCAGATCAATTTTATGAGTGAATAATTATATTCTAAAGTCCAATACCTTTCCAACACCTACTCACATGCTGAATTCTGAGTCTTGAGAAAAAAGTTATGGTTATTAGAAATTTGCCCATTTTGTTTATTTATTTTTTCAACTTGGTGCAACTCTACGCAGTAATTATGCAATTTCACACCTACATCATTGGATTTTTCATAGGATATCAATTGGGTTTTTTAATATACATATTATGGACATTTTTTCCAAATTACACCTCATTCTGGGTTCTAGGCTGCTAGTTACAACCTGTTAAAGTTCTAGACCAATTCATGTTTTTGGTATGGAATGCTATAGGTTCCTCATTTTCCATATTAAACATTTTTAACATGCCCATAAATTTAATTGAGCTATGGGACTGTCTTCTATGGTTCAATATCTTTTCATTGACTACTTTTGCACCTCAATCTGATTTTGGAGCAGAAAGTTATGGCTATTAGAAGTTAGATGGGTCTTAAAATTTACCCTTCATTGTTTGCGTTGTAACTTTCTCATAAAAGATCCATTTGACGAATGGTTTACACCATTAGAAATATCTCTCCGAGCTATTTTATTTGATTTTCAAAGACAGAGTGTGCCTTGGCACACTCTGTTCTTTTGGTTTTAAGTAGCTAAAAACGCTCTTAAGGGCCTCAAAAATGCGTTGCAAAACACTGACATTCAAATAGTATAAAATGTTGCGGAAATTCGTTGGTTTTCTGTTGGTTTTCGCCATCCAAAAAACTTCGCGTGCAAAAAATTCAACTTGTTCACATATATTTAGTATGTGCAACAACACCACAAGTTAATTCATGCTCCGTGAACTTATAACCACTGTGCATCACTGCTCTATCACATTAATAATTGCGCACTACTTTTGTGTTGCATGCCAAAAATCCACCGCGCAAAGTTTTAGGTTCTTTTACTATAACCTGTTGTGGGCAGTTTTTGTATCATGTGCTGATATTCCGTGCACATTTCTCTATATGTGTTGCACCATGCCAAAGTTTATTATGTCCCCACTGCGCACCAATACTCTACATGCACCACTAACTAAATTGTCGTGCGACAACTTATACCCACATTCCATGCGCACCAACCAAACTCCTCTGCGCTCTGTCAATATTGCGCACACCATGAAGGCCATTATTATGTGTGTGCACACTGCTCAATTCTAGTGCCAAAATTTAGTACGTGCAACTGCACACCGACAGTTTTCCGTCCGGTGCCAAAATTTAGTGCGCACACCCGCACAACACTTTTCCACACGACACCAATTTTTTTTTCTTTTTTTTTAGTGCGTGCTCCAACACGCCAATATTTTTCCACACAGTGCCCAATTCTTACATATCACATTATTTTTACTACACATCATGCATTTTAGTGTGCCCACCTGCGCACATACATTTTTATGTGCATCAATTCTTTGTGAATTCCGCTGTAGAAATTGAGGATTTTTTCCTCCATTCTTACCGTAGACATTATGCAGCTATGAAAATTGTTCAGTTTCACCCCGATAACACCAGTTCATCCTTTGCAACAAAAAATCACTACGGTTTGAAATTTCTGGAATGAATTTCTCCCAAACTCAATTTCCGAATTGAGAATTTTAACCACTAAACTCGCTCCCTCTATCATGGATTCACTGTAACTTCAAATTTGACCAATTCCAGGTTTGAATTTGATAGAACAAGTATTAAATCAATAATATCTCACCACATATCCAAATTTCTCTATTTTCACATGAATTTAGCAACTGAAATTGGGGCTTTTCCCAATTTTGCGTTGTTGTTTCTGAAATTTATCATGGACATTCTGCAACTCAAAATTTTCCCACTTCAAAATAAATTCTTTGTGAAACTTCGCTTCAACTTAACTCATTTAGCCCATCCAGGCTCAGTGTTGAAAACTGAAGCTATGATACCATATTGTAGCGTCCCCAACCACCCATGTTGGACCACGATACATGAGAGAACTCTTTCATTCTCTATGCATAACATACTGTAACATACCCAACTTACCAACTGAACTATGCCACATAAATTTTACGAACTTCATGCAATTAAAACATATACACATAGAACTCTTGCGAAACTTTTTATATAAAACGTAAACAAACAAATACATTATGTAAAAGAATGAATTCATACTAAAATAACAGTAAACATAAACATGAAACATATATAGGAAATACCCATAAATATAAAGATAGTTACAACCACATATAGGATAAACCCATAAAATTAAACACGTAAATAATAATGCAACATGTAAATTTATCACACAGTTAACACTTATCTTGGTAAGAACATCACCAACTGTGTGCAGACCTTCCACAAACCTCCCAACCTTAGACTACACTACTTATCAATCTAAATAGTGGGTGACCCCCGAGCTAGGACTAAACTCCACCCGGGTAAAGGGATTCCTAACCAGGCTACTGGTTCATAGAAAATAGGAAAGACTTCGTCACAAGTGCCAACTCAACTAACATCCTACATTCCCTCATGCCTATCCCACCCAAGAAGTGTGCCCCTTATCTTCTCAATAGTCCTTCGGCTGCCCCACTCCCTTTCCAAGTGTCAGCAATAGGCTAGACAGAAAGTCTCAGAGCACTGTAGCTGCAGTTTAGCACCTTTAGGAAATCAATTCCCAACAATTATCTCACCCAAGGAGAAGTTGCTCATGGGCTTGACAACCCACCTCTTCAATATCCCATGGGCCTGACAACCCTCTTCTTCAGTCCAGCTCCCAAGCTAACTAGATACACAAACATAAAAAGGTTATGGATACAGGTTCATGTATAGTCATGAAGGTATGGAAGATAGCTTAATGGGTGTGTGAATTCTCATGGATGATTGACTATATGACTCCTGATGGAAGGACGAAAAATGATGGAAAGAATGATGGGAAATGAACTAAGTCCCAACAATATGTATGCATGTCCCCAAATTGACACTTGTCATCTTGGGAGCTACTCTGGCCCACTTGTCCCCAACTTTGGAACTTAGGATAAAATAATTATCCATACTTTATACTTTAAGAAATATTCCTTTTTGGCTTAAGATCCCTATCTTATCTCCTTTTCTTTAACTTTTATCCCCCACCCTTTCCATAACTAGTGGAGTTTAGTCCCCCATACTCTTTTATTGTGGTTGGTCTATGCACAATGATGTATTTTATATTAATTTATGATGCATATACAAAAATAGGCACACTAGCCTTTAAGATCTAGGCTCTCCGACCTAATCATCACAAAACTGGCTCACCATCCTATAAAACATATCATATACATAAAGGCTCGCTGGCCTCAAAATCACGTGCACTTAAGTTGTTTCACGTGGTATCCTGGAATGTGCACACTTCATCATTTTCCTGCGTAGTACATGCGTGCACTATGCCATGAAAGGAGCATCCAAAAAATGATATCAAATAGCTCACCAACTTAAGTACATTTGCTTTTATATTTACAATTGGGTTTGGTGTAGAGATATTACATGTGTTACATTAGGGTGCCCCAGTTTGAATTGTGAATAATAAAGATGGAACATTAAGACTTTGCATTGACTTCAGATAGTTGAACAAAGTAACTATAAATAATAAGTATGCCTTGCCAAGGATCAATGACATCTTTGATCAATTGAAGAATGTAAAAATATTCTCAAAGATTGATCTCAGGTCTGGTTATCATCATGTAAGAATTAAATATGAAGACATCAACCAGACTTCCTTCAGAACCTGGTATGGTCATTATGAGTTCACAGTGGTTCCATTTGGGTTATCAAATGCACCATCTATTTTCATGTGTTTAATGAATGGTGTTTCCGATAATACTTAGATAAGTTTGTCATTTTCTTTTTGGATGACATTCTTATATATTCCAAGTCAGAATAAAAGCATGAGAAACACTTGAATATGGTATTGCAAGTATTAAGGGAGCATCAGTTGTATGCCAAATTGATAAAGTGCTCATTTTACCAGAATCTAATTCATTATTTGGGGCGTATCATATCTGAGGAAGGGATAGCAGTGAACCCTAGAAAGATTGAGGCCATTAAAGGGTGGTCAACAACTAAAAATGTGATAGAAGTCAGATCCTTCATGGGCCTTGTTGGCTACTACAAAATATTTATTGCAGGATTCTCAAAGATTTCACACCCGATCACTTCCTTGCAAAGTAAGGGAGTGAAATTCCAGTGGAAATTGGAGTGTGAAAAGAGTTTCCAACACTTGAAGAAATTATTAACTAGTGCTCCAATTCTAAGGATTTTTTATCTAAATGAATATTTCATGGTATGCAAAGATTCATGCAAAGAAGGACTTGGTGGAGTCCCCAATCATAATGGGTTTGTTGTATGTTATGAATCAAGGAAATTGAAGGAGCATGAAAGGAACTATGTCACTCATGATTTGGAGTTGGAATCCATAGTGCATTCCTTGAAGAAGTGGAGACGCTATCTCATCAGAAAAAGGTTTGAGCTGAGGATAGACCATCATGGTCTGAAATATTTATTTGATTATCCAACTCTAAATGCCAGGCAAAGTAGGTGGTTAGATTTTCTTAGTGAGTATGACTTTGATATAAATCATATCAAAGGCAAAGAGAACAAGGTGGATGATGAACTCAACATAAGAGTGCATGAGTTGCATGCTATGACAATTATCATCTACCAATATGATTTGAAAGAAAAAATCTTGGAGGATGCAAAATTTGATTTTCAATACAAGGAATTAGTGGAAAAATTATAGCAAGGTAATTTACAGTAGAAAATTGAGGATTACAAGATGGCAATTGATGAAATTCTCACATATAGAAACAAAATTTATGTACCAATTTCTCAAAAATTGAAGAATATGATATTGAGGGAAATCCATAACGTACCTTATGTTGGACACCCATGATATCAGAAAATGATTGCAGTAGTCAAGAGCCAATATTATTGGCCAGGCATGAAGAAAGAAATTGTTGAGTGCATTGCCAAATGTTTGGAGTGTTAAAAGGTTGAGGCTAAGCATAGACACCCAACATGGTTTCTGTATCCATTACCTATTCCTGAGTGGAAATGGGAAGTGGTGACAATGGACTTCATCACCAAACTAACCAGAACAAGAAAGAAACATGAATCTATCATGGTAGTGGTCGACAAGCTTACCAAATCTTCCCATTTCATTCCAGTGAAGCTCACTCAAAAAGAAACTAACGTTTTTTATATTAATATGAAGGAAGTTTCTATATTTCATTGTATACCCAAGAAAATTGGGTTTGACAGAGATTCAAAATTCATATCGAATTTTTGGAAAGTATTATTCAGAGGATTTGGAATGAAAGTAAATTTTAGCACAGCTTATCATCCAGAATCGAATGGGAAAACAAAGAGGGTGAATCAAGTGATTGAAGATATGTTAAGGATGTATGTGATAGATAAACCATCAAAATGGGAAGACTATATACACTTGGTAGATTTTTCTATGAAGATGAGGCCATTTGAGGCACTTTATGGAAGAAAGTGCAACACACATGTAAGCTGGGACAACCGAACAAATAGAGAATTGGTTGGACCATAATTTCTCATGGAAATGGGAGAGAAGATGTCAAAAAAGATATGAATAAAATCTATGATGATAAGGGCATAATTCACATGGAATTTTGTGTAGGTGATCATGTATTCCTAAAAGTGAAGGCCAACAGAGGTTCCCTAAAGTTGGGAAATTGTTCCAAGTTGGCATCTCATTATTATGGGGTGTTTGAAATCCTAGAGAGGATTGGTCCTGTAGATTATGTGCTTGCATAGCCTACATCAATGCGTATTCATAATGTATTTCATGTATCATTTCTCAAGAACTGTATACCTGATGCTAATCATGTTATTCATTGGAATGTGATTTAGGTGGAGAAATAAGGCACTTTTCAAGTGCATCCAGTGTGCATACTGGACTAGAATATCAAGCATATCTAGAATCAAGCTATATAGCTAGTAAAGGTCCAATGTACTTGGTACGGTCCTGAGGATGCAAATTGGGAGCATGAAGATGCTATGCGGGAAGAATATCTGCATCTTTTTGAAGATCTTTGGAAATATTGATGGTAATATGTAAATAATATGCACTAAGGATAGTGCATAAATAAGGGGAGGGGAATGTAATACCCCAAGGACGATCCCCAGCTAAATTGTAAACATGTTTTATAAGCTGATGATCCAAGTGATTATAAGCTAGAAGGCTTATGTGATGATTATGTCGGAGAGCCTAGATGTTAAAGTCTAGTGAGCCTACTTTTGTATATATAAACACTCATATCATTAATATAAATACATTGTTGCATGTAGATTGACCCTAATAAAAGAGTATGTGGGACTAAGCTCCACTAGGGAGGGAAAGGGAAGGGCTGGGAGACTAGGAAAAAGGGATAATCTTGAGGGCTTAACTCCAAGAGAATATTATATTATATTTCCTACAGAATATGGTGAGGATAATTATTTTATCCTAAGTCTCATGGAAGAGAAAATGAATCACAAGTGGAGAGAAAATGAGTTCTAGGAGAGCCATCTGTCAATCATGGTGCATGCATATATATGTGGGGAAAATCAGTTTGTTTCCCATTTTTCCCCTTTCACCTGCGCTCGAAGCCATTCACGTAGGCATCCATTGACTCCATCAGTCAAACCTCTCCATGCCTCATGCACACCTTTAGCAGTGATCATGTACATTACCTTCTATGCACAACACACCTTTATTGTGCATGAGTCATATTGTGCCTTACCTGAAATATTTTTCTTCCCACATAGTTCCTATCCTAAGCATGGTCATTTCCTTCATCTGTTCCATAAAAATTCATTTTTTGTTTCCTTCACCTAGGCCTGTATCTGGTTGACTTAAGATCTAGACTAAAGAAAGGGATTGTCGGGCCCCTGGGTTCGAAGAGGCAGGTTACCAGGCCCGTTGATTGAAGAAGCAGGTTGTCAATCCTATGAGAAACTCTTTCTAGTTGAGAGAGTTTGTTGGGGAAGTGATTTTCCTAAGGGAGCTCAACTATAGATATAGTGTTATGATAATTCATGTCTGGCATGTTGTTGAAGCCCTAGAAGGGAAGTGGGCCACCCAAAGGATTGTTCAGCAGAGAAGGGGCACACTTCCTGGGGTGGGACAAGCATGTGGGGAATGAGAGGTTGTAGGATGTTAGTGTGAGCTGGATATTGGGATGAAATACTTCCTGTTGACTGTGTAAAATCCTATTGTCTCAACCTAGCCTAGGAATCCATTTAACCAGGTGGATTTTAGTCCCAGCTCAGGGGTGACCCACTAGTGAGAGTGATGAGAAGCGTGTTCTAAGGTTGGGAGGTTCATGGAAGGTCTACATGCAGTTGGTGATATTCTATAAAAATATATGTATCAATTAGTTTTCTCAAGTGTATGTTGTGTATTTGTACATGTCTTATATTTATGAGTATTTCCTGTATATTATATATGTATAGGATTACTATTATTTTCGCATTAACATGTGTATTAGAATAATGTAATTGTCTATTTAAGTTTTATATGTATGGTGTTTCGCAAGAGTTTATGATCTAAAAATGAAGAAGACTTGTATTCTTGAAAATATTTGCAAGTTAAATTTTATGTGTTAAAATGCAAATGGATCAACTTTGCAACACAAATTTAATATGATTTACTCATTCAAGATGCATATAAACAACAACAATAACAGTGAACATAAAACACATAACACAAAAAAT
>ML808523.1:44974-85284 GCA_009831015.1 Picea engelmannii | reverse complement strand
TCGGCTTTAGGCCATTGAACCTCCTAGTCTCCTATATATACCAAGGAGACATTTTTATTTTGAATCATCTTGTACTTGAACATTTAAGTGGGGTAAAAGGAGGTTTCCCCCTCGAAGAGGCTTATTATCTGAAATTATCTCTTTTTCAAGGTGTTGAGTACTTTTCTTGAGGTTTTTTTATGCTATATTGATGTTTGGTTCTTAACAGTTTCTAGCCATGTTAATACCCCATGAAGACTGTACACCCCGAAATAATGTACATCCCTCCATTCGAGGGGGTTGCAAGGGGGGCTTGGCCTCCATGTGGGGTACAGGTGCAAGCAGACCCACGAAAGAAAAATTGCATTGTAAATGTATATTGTAATTTCATAGAAAATATGGAATGTTCATTATAAGGTCACAGATTTGGCGTTAGAAGTTATTTTAGGGTTTTTTCTCCTAAAAGGAAACCCTTTTTTATGAGAGAAATGTATTGTTGCTA
Organism: Picea engelmannii; assembly: GCA_009831015.1. Taxonomy (NCBI): domain Eukaryota; kingdom Viridiplantae; phylum Streptophyta; class Pinopsida; order Pinales; family Pinaceae; genus Picea; species Picea engelmannii. The sequence continues at coordinate 84,803 of ML808523.1, read as the reverse complement.
TGTATTATTACGAATATTGTATTCTAAGAGAGGAGACTGTGAGAGAAAGAGAAGGAAGTTACAACGAGTGTGTTGTAGGTTACATGCCTTCATTTGCTAGACAATAAAACAAAAGGACCTGGAAATTTATTTGGTGGATGTATCCCACACTGGGTGAACCATGTATATCTATGTCTCTATTGTATTATATATCTTATGTGTTTTATTTCTTCACGATCCTGTTTTTCTAAAAGATTGTTGGTTTAAATTCGATGGTGTTTTCTTTGTATTGCATGTAGAAAAAATGCAGTAGTTATGGTATTTATTTTTACATGTGAATTTTGCTTAGCTATTTCTCTCTTTCTCTTTCAAGTAATATTTTTTGATTGGTTAATGATAGCATTTTTTGTTAGTATTGATTAGACACATATATATGTATATATTGACATACTGATTGGAAAAAAGGTTATACCATGTCTGGTGTTCTTCTAATTCAATCGTTTAAGTTATTTATGTTTCTAATCATTTTTAAATGATAAAGAACCATTTCCCAAAAAAACGATACATCGTTAGCTACGGAAATTTCGGAAATGACATTTAAATTCCATCGAAACTTTTTGGACTATGGATCCACAGAATCACCCAACTTTAAATAGAGAAGACTCTAATTTGGCCTCATCTTTGGGAGTGGCTCCTACTATTGAGTTAAAGGTAATTTGGACCCCTCAACAAGCCGAAGATGATAGAAGATTAAGAAAGGAAACAATTGTTGGAACAATGGGGACAAGTGAAGGAAATCGAATTCAAATGAACAAGGAAAGATCCCAAACCTTATGATGATTGGATCCCTCAATTTCCATGACAACACTTCTGGTGGATGAGGTACACCATAAACGAATTCTACAATGGCCAATGAGAGCTAAAAGATAAATTCAAAATGTAACTTTTGTCCTTACTCTTTAATCTTTATGATGGGGTTAAGAAAAAGCAATTTATAAATGAAAGGTCATGAGTAAAGGAGGAAATCCAAGAGCCACGTTGAAATTCAATAAATACTAGAATTGTATCTAAAGAAGAGGATTTTGTTTCTCTTCAATCATTGTACATTTTATGAACTATTTCAGGAATATGGTGTTAACTAAAATTTAGGAGACTTCCTTCGAGATTTCATGTTCTATTACTAAAACATTTAATGAGGAGAAGTCAGTTTGACCAATATATTTTCTACAGAGTTTTGATTCTCGTGTTGGACGTATTTTGGACTATTCCTTTTCCTTTTCTCAACACTTCAGTTGTGTAAGAATGCACTTCATATTGTAGACTATTCTCATGTATTATCACTACGTTCTTATTTTTGTAATTTAGAGAATGTTTGTCTAAATTTGTGAGCGTAGAACAGTAAATGATTGTTTGAATGCCATATTACTTTATGTTTACAATTGTTTATTCATTTTATTGTCTTTGATTTGTGTGAACTATTTATCGGGCCCTTGACATGAGCGTGGTTGGTTCCATGTCTTCTTTGTAGTTTTTTGGTTTAGTTAGGACAAATACATCTTAGATTATTTGCATTTGATACTTTAACTTGGGAAACCTTCATCAATGGATTGGGTTGCAACTGGTAAAACCAAAATTAGAAATGGACATCAGACCAGAATTTGGATGGGTTCCTTATTCCAAATGGTGATAGGTCTAATTGGGACTTCTTATCGGGGGTAACCCTTGTTGTCAAGAAAGGCATGTTTCACTTGCTTCAACAACTTGCTACTCCATCACAAGACTATTTCAAATCCGAGTATACCAACCATTATGTTACAAGTTCCAAGTTTCTAGATCTCAAGATCCAAGTTCCATATGATTTGGTTTCTATTGTTCAATTCAAATCACTAGGATGGACCAATCAATTCTCCTTCTCTTCAGAAAGTCATATTCTCATTGAAAATCTCACGGAATCCTCGGGTAGGTGAAGGTATGCTTATTTTCTTATCTTTAATCAATAATTTCTTGAAAACTAGAAAAGGTGTATTTGGAAAATTATCCATGTCTACCATGGTATTTTGTTTCTCTCATATCCCCTTTCTTGTTTGTCAAGTGTTTCTGAGGACGGAGAACACTTTTAGTTGGGGGAGGAGGGGGGTATTCATACATTCATACCTTCTGAAGAATATTTCTTACCTTATACTCTCATTACCTCCCATGACATTTTTGACTCATTTTGAAATGACAATGATCAAAATGTCTTATCCCCATCCAACTAATGTTGCTACAGGAAATTCAAATCGTGTATCACCCTCATTGGTTTTCATAGTAGCCGGTCTTCAAATCCAAATATACCACTTGGAGGATGGTCTACACGATTCATAAATATTTTGGTTCCTATTATATCACAAGAAATTCAAACTAGTTTCTCTAAGGAACATGGTCAAACCAGAAGTCAAACTTTGCAATTTCAAAACAGTCAAATCCACTCCAAGGACAATGTTTTCACATCATTTGCAGGCAACTGAGGCCAACTCAAGAAAATATGATACATGGGTTTTGTTCCCAATATAATAATTCATGTAATCACTTGTTAAAAATTCCTATAAAATGCACAAGTAGGTATGAGTGGACATTCTTTGAATGACGATTTATATTTAAATCACAATTTCTAGAACTCCATTTTTTTTAGAGTGAAAAAGTTCATTTTATTGTAATTTGAAATCTACAAGCTAGGTTTCTTTGAATTTTTGTGAGTTGAAATATCAAGGTAAAATTAATATTCTCACCAAAAATTGGCCATGCCCATTTTGTAAATTATGAGAAATCTACCAATCTTCAAACCTGTAGTAGCCTTTTTTCCAACTTCAAGCACTTAAAAATAATTCCTATAAGATGTTGTTTAATTTCACTTTCACTTCCATGGAAAATATTGATCATGATTTATTATTTGAGGGGTTTATCAAATAATATTTTTCTATAATATATTCTCAAGTGTTTATAGTTGCTTACATGGGATTAATTGAAGCAAAACTAAAAGAAAATGGAATTTTTCATTGCTGATGAAACTTATGGTAGTGCAAGATTTGGGTCAAATCAAATAGTTGGAGGATGTTTCATACTTCTTGGGTATGTTCCAACACTTTCCATATGAAAACGATGTTAGGAAATTAGGAACACTTCCACACTAAACCTAGTAGAAGAGAGGAAGAAATCTTTCACCAAGAAATTAAATGACAAAGCAAGCACACATTACACAAACATTTTACCCTGGAAACCTAACAAGGAAAACCAACATTCCTTGAGATTTTTTCTCTCTTGTTGTCTTATTCCTTCAAAATAAAAGGTTACACTCCTAACCTTGATCTACACCTAAAACACAATCGACAACCTACCTTCTTGATTTACATAAGAACAAATATGTACCTAATTCAACTTACATCTACATCACCAACAACCTATAAAATGATTTCTCTAAAGATTAGATTTTACAACATTACAACATGCCTTATTTATAAGCTTTACAGTAGGAAAAAACCTAATTAAAGGTTCCCAAAAATGATTACATATCCTCACACATCATTGTCTACAAATCCTTTAAATCTCGGTAATTTGTTATAATTGACTCTAAATCAGTTTACTAGTCAATTACCACTTGACATCCATTTGGTATTTAGTTGGTTTCCATGAGCCCGCCTATCGGTATCTTGTTGGTCGACCTCTTCAAAAAAATTCCAATTGATTCTAATTAGAATTTACCCATTTGATCCACCTTGACCTTTGATTTGCTATCGATTTCTTCGACTTCGACTTTACCCAGTCGATCCACCTCGACCTTAGAATTCATGTCATTTTTATCGACTTTAGATTTCACTGCAAAGAATATAAAAATCTAGCATTCTCCACTTGTTGTCTTATTTTCTGAAACCGAGATATTTATGAACTCTTGTTCATAGACCCAGGGCACCAATTTACTTTTCCTCTCTACACCAAGAAAACTTCACAACACTCAAAAACTTGGTAAAAAAGTTTGTTATGTTTTCTATCATGTCTACTTATGGTATTGTACATAGATGTGCTTAGTATTGGAATGATAATTTGGGTTCTTTCATAGAAATATTGCTCTTTGACTATCACAACTTATCTTCATAGCTCTCTACTCAAACCCAACTCCTAAAAATAACCTTTGCAACCATATTGCTTCTTTTCTTCCATGATTGGATGCCATGTATTCAACTTCTATTGTTGACAAGGCTACAATCGCATGTCTCTTACTCATCCATTTGATTTGTCCACCGAAAATATTGAACACGTATGCATTGGTCAACCTTCGATGATCCATATCTCCTTCCTAGTCGTCATCGACAAATCCATGTACATTTAATTCACTATTTGCTCCATATTTTCATTGGTAGCATATGGTATAGTCTTTTGTGCCACACAAATACATGAATACTCTCTTGAAAATTTTCCAGTGCTCCTTTCCAAGTGTCGACATGTATCTAGTCAACACTCCCACTACATGGTCAATGTTTGGTCGAGTTAAGACCATTTCATACATTATACTACCAACAACACTTGCATAGGGATCACATGCCATGTTCTCTATTTCCTCATGTTTCCTTGGACATTATTAATAGTTATCCTTTCTCCCATAGGAATTGGAACCTTCATAGTTTTTTAATCCTTCATGTGGAGAAATTTCAATATTGTTTCAATAAACTTCTTTTGGTTCAACCAAATATTTCTAGCTACTTTGTCGCTTTTGATATCCATTCCCACAATGAAATTCGTTGCACCAATATCCTTCATGTCAAACTTGGAGGATAGTTTATTGTTCACCTCCCTTATTGCATTCATCTTGTTTCCAATTAGAAACATGTCGTGGACATACAATGCTACATATATGAAACTCCCACCTTCCTCTTTGGAATATATGCAGTGATCGACTTTTCTTATAACAAATCCCAAACTAAGGATGTATGTGTCGAAAATTTTGTATCACATCCCTTGGTTATTAATTTAGACCATAAAGGGATCTTTTCAATTTTTACACCAAATGTTTTTTGCCCCTTACTACAAGTCCTTCAGAATATTTCATGTATATTTCTTCTTCCAAGTCCCCATGTAGGAACATTGTCTTTACATCCATCTGTTATATTTTTAGAACAAATGTTGTAGCTAGAGACATTAGTACTCTAATGGAAGTTAATTATTCAACAAGGAAAAAAATCTCACTAAAGTCAACTCCTTAGACTTGGGAATATCCTTTCTCTACTAGTCGAGCTTTGAATTTCTTGACTTTTCCTGCAATGCTTATTTTCTCCTTGAATACCCACTTTCTACCAATTGGATTTCTTCCACTAGGTAGCTCAACTAAATCCCATGTCTCGTTCTTATGTAAGGATTCCATCTCTTTGACTATGGTATCCTTTTATATTTTACCCTCTGTTGAGTCGACTACCTCCTCGACCGACTTGGGCTCTTCCTCAATGGTAATTAACACAAATTCATAACGAAAGTTAGGTGAACTATACCTTTTGACTAGTTTTCTTATTCATTATGACCTCCTTACAACCTGGTTCAATTGTTCCACCTCTTCATATGATTCAGTCGACTCATTTGAACCAAATTCTTTGTTCCTTAGTTCAAACCACACCTTCTCTAGAATTTTCTTTGTTTGAACCATCACTTCATACTCAGACTTCCTTTTGACTTCTCTGAAGATCACATCTCGACTGTACATTTTTTTCCTTGATGCAAGATCCCAAAGATTATATCCTTTCATTTCTTATTTGTATCCAATGAAATTATTCTTGACTACCTTCTTGTCCAACTTTCTCTTATTTTCCTTGCGAACATGCACAAATGCATCAAAGAAAAATATTTTGAGATATGAAACTAAAGGATTCTTACCAGAAAATACCTCATGTGGAGTCATGTCGACTAGCACCAACAAAGGAGAAATGTTCACTAGATATTTTGCAGTGTTGACTACCTCTGCCTATAATTCTTGTGTGAGCCCAACACCATTGATCATGCTCCTGTCCCTATCCATCAATGCTCTATTCATTCTCTCAACAACTCCATTTTTTTTGGGGGTATATGGTGTGGTATTTTGGCATGCTATGCCACACTTCTTGCAGAACTGATAAAATGCCTTTCCACAAAATTCACCATCATTTCTAGTTCTCAACACCTTAATATTCTTATATGTTTGGTTCTCTACAAGAGATTTAAACTCTTTAAATTTCTCGAAAACCTATGACTTATTCTTGAGGAAATATACCCATGTCTTCCTGGAATTTTTTTATATGAAGGAGACATAATACAAGGATGCACCAAGTGAAGGAACTCAAAAAGGCCCAAACGCATCACTATGAACTATTTCTAGAATCCCTTGAGCCCTTGTCGCTCCAGATGGGAACCTCACACCACTTTGGTTTCCATATATACAATGTTCACAAAATTTGACTTCTAAATTACATTTAGGAAAGTACTTGACCATACCTTTGTTATGCATAGATTGAATTCTATTTTCTCCAATATGTCCCATCCTCTCATGCCATAGCATGGTTGGGTCATTTTGTCAATGATTTTTCGAGTTGGGTTGAATTGAATCAACCTGAGTCGATTTGATTTGAGTATAAGTCGAGTCAACTTCAAGAACAATTATGTTGTTACATCTAATCGAGTCGGCATTCCCTAATAACTTGTATAGGATTCCAATCTGAACTTTATTCATTAATACCATCGCACTTTGACATATTGCATGTATCCTTATGAAATAGAGTTTTCACTCCTACATCACTCATGTTACAGACATATATCATGTTTCTTTCCAAACCTATAATTTGTAGCACACCTGGAAGGGTTCTACTCCTCCCATCTTGCAGTTTTAGTCGAAACATTCCTCGTCTAGAAATTTTGGTTGTCGAGTTGTCCCCCAAGAACACATCTCTTCCTTCTTATCGTTCATATTTTCATAAACATTCTCTATTTGGTTTTAGATGATAGGATGATCCTAAGTTGATCAACCAAACATCTTTATCTGAATTTGTGTTGGTACACATCGCCTCACTTATATGGAATTGTCTTTCTCTCAGTCAACTACTTCTCATTAGATCCTATATTTTCTTTTGTTTCCTTTGACTTACAGTCCATTTTGTCATGTGGTGTACCTCCCCTTCCCTCCTGGGGATTCTGTGACCTACCGGTGTTAGATATTCAATCTACTGATCCAAATTAGCTCTTTGAGCCTTCAATAGATCCTGAACAATAAATACACACAGGTCCCTTTGATGTTACCTGCAAGTTTAAGTTACCTGCAACCCTACTCTTTGGCGCTTTGGCAACACCAATTCATGAGTACTATCCCTGTGCTAGACTCTTTCTCTTATATCACCACGGACTGTGATCATGAGTCAACCCTTTTGTAACTTTGGGCTTTGGAAATATTGTGACCTCCACCTCAGTTCTTTCGGAAACACTTTTCTCCAAATTCACATATCTCTTCCATGTGTCTCTCTAGATCTCATAGTCGAGTTGTACTTCGGGTTTCGCGACTTCGTGAAAATTCACCTACTTCACGCGCAACTTCTACGGACCTCTAATAGTCATATTTTATAATCTATTTCCATGTCTATCCTTGTAGCCAATGGTTAGGATCACTTCACGACTTCGACAATATTTCTTCTCAACACTTCGAAACACTCCAAAATCCGAAATGCCGAAGTGCTTCACGGTTAACCTTCCTGCACCTTTTCGTAGATCTAAAGGTCTAGAATGATTCTAATCCCTCCTGGATAGATCTTGTTTGTTAACCTTTGGAAACCTTAAAGAGCTCCTCCCTTTGAATATTTCTCACAACTCTTCCTCCTAAATTGGTTCTCTCGAACTTTTTCCTCCTCAGAGTACTCTCTTCGACACTTACTAGAATTTACGCCTGTGCACGCCTTGTAACATGTCCTCCTCCACAACTTAACTTCTTTGTGGATGAATTTCTCTACTCCTCTTGAGATTCTGAGTCAAAAGACTTTATCGCGCACTCCTTGCAGACAAACTTCCTTTAATCTTGAATCTTGAAGGATGACTATGCACTCCTTGCAACAATCCTTCCACATTCTATTGTTCCCTCTGAACAATATGAAATTGAGCAAGGTTCCTCCTACTCACACTCTCAAGCTATCTCTTCTGAAATTTCTTAGTCACTATGGAATCTGTTAGGCACACCTTGCAGACATTATGCACTCCTTGAACACATAAGTTTCACGTTATCTCTTATGAGAGTGTGATTCGAAATAGACTCTTTCAATGCACAACTTGCGGACACTATGCACACTTTCACTTGCTCATAGAAGAGAAACAATTGAAACTTATCTAAATCTTCATAGCTTCATACATTCAACCATGTAAATGTATTTATAAACACAAGAACAAGAAATAATAGAGAATTGCAAATAAACAAAAATCCTACCATTCATTCACTCAGATAGACACAACAACACCAAACATTTGGGACAATGATCCTCTCTTATATTCATTCAACTGAAAATATACATGTGCTTATACACTTTGATAAGATTCAACAAATTCTATAGCAATTATCAACAACCTATACAATAGATTCAACAGCTAGAATGCCAACAACTTCAACATCCTCTTCTGGGAAACAATACAAATATTTATACAAGAGGGGCTCTTCAATCCTTTCACTCCAACCACTATAGAGATATCCTATCTAAATAAAATAATTCAACTCCTAAATATTTATTAAAATAAATATTTTTCATAGAAAGAAAAGATCAACCACATCGAATCTGTAATGCACTCGACTTCATAAAAAGAAAATACATTATTTAATGATCTCATGCGATCATCCATCTCTAAAACATCAAATATGTTCTTTAATTACAATCCTTTCAAAAGATTTACACGATATGCCACTTTAAAATTTAAAATTCACTTCAAAATGTGCATTAGGTGCTTAGTTATCTTCCACTTGTGCTTTGTTGGCGATGCTCTCACATCATACTCCTCTAGATAAAAATTCATGGACTCCTTCCCATGAGCTCCTACACTGACCTTCCATGCTTCTGAATATCCACTTTGTTTACCCAACTGGCATATTCTATTGGGCATCCTATCCACTTTACCAAATACTCAAAACATGTTTTTCTCCTGGTCTTCTTACCAATTCGTCGATCTACAATATTCTCCATCTTCGGCTTCTCTGCTACAGGCATGTGCTATTTCCACTAAATCTCTTTCGAATATTCTAATCCTCTAGTTCCATATTCCCTGTAAGGATAAAGGTATGCAATGTTGAATATGGGCAATATACCCATATCTTCTGGAAACTCTATCTCATAAGAATTATCACCAATCTTTTTTAGGATTTTGCATGGTCCTATATTCTTTATCTTTAGTTTATTATATGTTCCTCTTGGGAGCCTCTCCTTCCTGATATGTGATAGAACTTGATCTCCCACTTCAAATTGAAGCATCCTCCTATGTTTATCAGCTCCACGTTTATATTTGTTGTTGCTCCTCTGCAGCTGCTCTTTGATCTGATTATGAAGCTCCTGCATTTCTGCAACAAAGTATTTGGCTCCAGTGCTTCTGAATTCATTCTCCACCAAATATATTAATTCTAACACTCCCCTTGGATTCATTCCATATACTATCTCAAATGGTCTCTTTATGGTACTTGTGTTTATTGAGTCATTGTACGTAAACATTTCTTATGCTATAATTTGATCCCACAGACTATGATGTTTAGTGACTAAACTTCTTAGCAAATCTCCTAAACTTTGATTCACCACCTCATTTTGTCCATTCGTTTGAGGGTGATATGTAGAACTAAAGGATAGTTATGTTCCTAGTTTCTTCCACAATGTTCCCCAGAAATGACAAACAAACTTGGTATCTTTGTCTAAGACAATACTCCTCGGAAATCCATCAAGTCTCACAACTTCCAAAAGAAACAAGTTAGCAATGTGTGTTTCATCAATATTCTTCTGGCATGGGATAAAGTGTGCCATCGTTGAAAATATTTCAACTACCAAAAATATGGAATCACTTCCTCTTTGTGTCCTTGGCAATCCCAACATGAAATCCATGCTTATTTCATCCCATGGCCTCTCTGGAATAGGCAATGGATGATACAACCCAGTATTCTCTCTCTTTCCCTTTGCATACTGGAAAATCTTACATCTGTTCACAAACTTCTTCACGTATTCTCTCATACCTGGCCAATAATACGAACTTCTCAACTGTGCAGCCATTTTCTCATGGCTGAAATGTCCAACTAGACCTCCACTATGGTTTTCCTTCAACAAATTCTCTCTCATCGAGCATTTTGGTATGCACAAATAGCACACTTTAAACAACAACCCATCCTAAATCAAATACTCTTTACAATGAATTTTGTCTCTGAGTACATGATTTTCACACGCTTCATACGCTTCTTTAAAATCTGGATCATCACAATACATCTCCTTAAGGTGTTCAAACCCTAAGGTTTCACTTGAAAGTCCTACAAAATTAAACATCTCCTGCTCAATGCATCAACAACCTTGTTAGCATTAACAAAAATATGTTTAATGAAAAAAGTGAAATTTTCCCTAAACTCTATCCACTTAGCATGTCTTTGATTTAACTTCTCCTGTCTAGTTATGAATTGTAAATCCTTATTATTCCTATACAAAACAAACTCTTTTGGAACAAGGTAGTTCCTCCATTTCTTTAAGGCTTGAATTATGGCCTAAAACTCCTTATCATATGTGGATTACTTCCTTTTAGTTTCTTTCATATTCTCAATGAAATATGCAACAATCCTATTATCTTGGCTCGGGAACGCTCCAATTGCAACTCCACTCGCATCACATCTCACTTGAAATGTCTTCTCAAAATCTGGCAAGACCAAAATCGATTGTTTTGTTATTTTCTCCTTCAATATATTGAAGCTTTTCTTAGCCTCTTCTGTCCATTTGAAAGACTTGTGTCTTTTCTTCACTGTATCCATCATCTATGCACCAATCTCACTAAAATTTATGATGAACTTATGATAGAAAATCACTAATCCATGGAAGCTTCTCACCTCAAATACACTCCTTGGTGATGACCATTCTCTGATCACTCTCACCTTCTCAGGATCCATCTTTAATTCATTTGAAGAGATCAAAAAACCCAAATAAATGAGTTATGTCTTCATAAAAGAGGATTTCTTTAAATTTATCAACACCGTGCTGCTTCTCTCGCTGCAATCTCCTCATCACTAATGTTAAGTGCCTCAAATTCTCTTCTTCAGTTTTACTGAAGACCAGTATATCATCCAGATATATGATCACAAACTTACCAATAAAATATTTTAAAACTTCATTCATCAAACTCATAAAATTACTCGGGGCATTTTTTAAGCCAAACAACATAGAAAGCCATCCATACAATCCATCATTTGTCTTGAAGGATGTTTTCCACTCATCACCTTCTCTCATCCTTATCTGGTGCTATCCACTTTTCAAATCTATCTTTGAAAAATAGTTCGCTCCACTCAAAAAATCCTTTAAGTCATCCATCCTTGGAAATGGAAATCTCTACCCAATAGTGATCTTGTTTATGGTTCTTGATTATGTACACATTCTCCATCCTCCATCCTTCTTTGGACTCAACACAGCTGGTACCGCACATGGACTCAATCTTTCCCTAACAATTTTTTTTTCCATCAAATCTTGAACGTGTCTCTTTACCTCTTCATTCTATGGAGGTGTCAATCTGTATGCTTCTTTGTTCGGCAGACTCTCTCCTGGTATTAATTCAATTTCATTGATAATACCTATGATAGGTGGAAATGAGCTTGGCAACTCATCCACTACTATGTCATCAAAAATTTCCAACAGTTCCTGAATTTCCTCAAGTAGATCCTCCATAAAAGTACTTGTAAGGATAAATTTCAGATTCCTCACTAAAAAACATTGCATCTCCTATTCCTTCTTAACTTCACTCAGGAGTTCCTTCCTACTCATGAGAAGTATGCTCATTATGGCTTCTTCCTTTACCTTATTTTCCTCAATCGACAACAACATGTGTGTCCTACCATTCTTATCCAAAGTATAAGTATTTATCCTCCCATTATGAATGAAATTTATGTCATATTTCCATGGTCTTCCCAAGAAAACATGACATACATCCATGGGAATCACATCACACGGAATCTCATCTCTATATCCTCTTATTTTAAATTCAACAAGGCATTGTTTAGTTACCGTTACCTGATGACCTTTATACAACCATGAGACTTTATACGGTGTTGGATTTGTAGTCATCTCCAACTCAAACTTCTCCACCATCTCTGTGGATACTAAGTTATCAGTTCTCCCACTGTCAATTATCACCTTTCATACTCTATCTTTAGCCTTGCAAGCTTCCATGAAAAAACTATTCCTCTGCACTGGATTTTCAACCTTTGGCTCTGGTTTTAAGAGAACTTTATTCATCATCAAAGATCTCCCATCTTCTTCACTTTCTGCTTCAAAATATCTCTTCTTCTCTTCCGAAATGTGAGTTTCACCTCCTTCTTTCTTTCTCTAAGGGTTTTCCCAAGACATGTGTCCTACCTTTCCACAGGCATAACACTTTACCTCTTGTTATAACAATATTTCCTCACCCTATGCAATCTTGCATAGAGGGCCTTATTCCATTTCCCTATGCAAACTTATGTTCCCCGTTGATAAAATACAGAGACAAAAATAAATACTTTTCCACATGTACACATCTTGCACACTATACAACAAGTGTATATGCAGGTTTCCCCACTACAACCTGTGTACATTGGGATTTGTGCCAGAAAATGAAAATTAAATGTCAGTTTTCCATATCATGACAGGAGATCTCTGATCCTTGGCCTTCCATATACTGGAAACGTTCTGAATCGGCCCTTCAGTTCCATTTTTAAGGCTATAAATGGTCCAATTTAAAGCTATGGAAAAAAGGAGAAATAATTAAACTTTGAGAGCAAAGTTACTCTGGAGAAATTATTTACTTCATATTGAGTCTGTGTCCCTTTGTCCTTTAAGTCTGAACATAGTGTTCAACCCCCAAGCTCTTCCCTTATTGATTGAGAACCTCATTATTTCTCTCTTATGATCATGCCTTTGGTGGAGGATTGAAGTGGTGGAGGCCCAATTGGAAGGAACTTAGTTTGTCGGTTCCAAACCATGTCGACACGAAAGTCTGTAATATTTTCACTTCTGTTGATCATTTATTAATAGAAATACTCATTTCCCGTCCAATTGATATCTTGCAAATATATGATTTATTATCCATGGGAATATTTGTTATGTATATTGATGGATTATGTTATCTAATGTGATAACCTTTTTATATTATCACCATATGCTTGCGTTTCTTTTTTGTTGAGAACTTGTTGTCGGTATATATCTTTGGGTCAATGTGCTCAATGGTGGACATCATCAAACATTGAGATGAGGTAGGCCTCTTTCTTATCTTGCTTTCATATTGGTTTGTATAGCACATTTTTTGGGATAGAGTTGATTTCTGGAGTCATTTTCATCTGTTGTGGTTTACCCTAGCCATAGAGAGATTTTCCTTGTAACAGAATTGGAGACCATATTGGGGATTGAATCTTCTTTCTTAGGGTTTCGGGTACTTTTCTCCTTAGATTGCTCCCATTTCTATTGTGGTTCTTGTTGTATCATTTCTTGACACTTCATGTTCACTCTGGGTCTGAGTTTTCATCCTTTCTCCCTTTCTTGGCCTTGTTTTGAAGCATATACGCGTCTTTTGCCTTGGCAGTCGCATACATATGCTAGATGTCTCACTGCAAGATGCGTATATACACTATGTTTTCCTGAAAAATCACATACATCCATTTTCCTTGCTTTTTTTTTGGGCCTGGTGGTTGTTGGGTGGGATTTGATGTTTTTTGAGTCTTCTTAGGTCTCTGTAGTGCCTGCTGAGTGCTTGTGGGATGACAGGAAACCCTCTTTTGGTTGAATTTATGGGCATAGTCTTTCTCATCATCTTCTCATTTTTTATTGTCCTTGTACATTGGGCTGGGTGTTTTACTGCTTGGTATCCTTCTTGAGTTATCTTTTTCTATACACAGTAGGGTTATATATCAAGTTACTTTTTTAGTCCATGCATTTTCAACTTTGTTATATTGAAAATACAAAAAAATAGGCATTTTGCATTGCTTGGCATTTTTGTCTTTTGAAGTCATTATCATTATCTTAGTGCATATAGTGAAAGATTGTGTTTTACTTCAGAATTGCATAGTTGAATTTGAAAATTGCATTGGTTTTTAGAATCACATCATTCATTGAAAGTTAAAGTTAGGACTTTGCATTCTTTTCATATTTACTTTTCTTGCAGATTCATAACACCACGTGTTTCACTACCATACCTTTTTGAGTAATCACGACCATTAAATTTAACACTATAATTTAAAATTGATTAGTCATGATTTTATTATCTAGGGTGCACAAAATAGCCTAGGATTTAGTGCCTTGGAATAGGATTTTGTGAGTAAACTTCTCCAAGGCAATTAAATCAACATATGTGTCCGAGTCAGGAAGTGGAGAAATCCATTGTATATTTGATAATATCAAGAGGATCCTCTCACACTGGAGTTAATCAGAAGGTCGAATGAAGTCAGTTGAAGGGTGTTGGCCCTTGACCACATTTTGAGGATACTTGGTCATGATTGACCTATTTTTGGGACTTCGACAGGCTATCGAAGAAGGAATGCAAGATGAAGAGGAGATCACGGGATCTCAACCCCTTTTTAGGGATTTTTGGGTTTTGGGATCATGTAATGGGTATGGGAAGGTTGGCCCATGGGTTTACCCATGCCTAGGCCCACTTTTGTAATATATATATAGAAGCTAGGTGATGTAGAAGAAAGTAGTGATTAATCTATGTGATCGAAGGATTGTAAGTGCTCTGTGCATACCATGTAAGACTGGTAAAGCTAAGTGCAAGGGACTGTAAGAGATAGAGAGGAGGCTTTGTGCTGAACCTAACTTGGGGAAGGAGGATCTAGTGAGGTGCGTAGATCTCCTGTCCTATGTGAAGTAGGGTTTTTGAGGCTCGGTGCATGTAACTGATTAATAGAAGATAATAGAAGAGAAGAAGAGTTGGTGGACGTAGCCCCAAGGGGGGGGGTGAACCACATATATATATTTTTTCTCTACTTTGTGCGATGTGTTGGTGTGTTTATGTGTAACTTTCTATGATATAGATGAATGTTAGATAGAACTGATGTTGATTTGTGCTTATAAAGGAGAATGAATGTTATCTCTAACCTATGGTTTGTCTGCGCTGCTATCAAGAACTGAATGTTGATGAATGTTTACTACTAAGTGTTATGTTAAATGTTAGAATCATAGATCCGTGTCCCAGCTAAGGTTGCAGACATCTGATTCCTGCAATCGCCCCCATCTCTACCTCGGATGAGACTTCATCTGCTTCGCAGGTGTTGCTAAAAGGGCCGGTAGTTAGGGTTTTGTTGGTGCATTGTTGTAGCGTTGAACCCTGGGTCTACCCCTGTGAAAACAAATGGTTTTGTTGCCAGGAATTGAAACTGTGATTGTTGGGAACTGAGAAAGAAGAATCTTTGTGCAAACATCTGACCTGGAATTGTGAAAGCTATGTGCATAGATCTGTCGCTCTAGTGTGTAGTACTCTACTTGGTTTTTGAAGCTCTGTGCTAAAGAAAAGAAGTCTGGTATGAAGAAAAGAGGTAATATATGAATTCTTTGTGCTCTGATAAAGGTAAGAATAGTGAAAAATTCTAGATATGGAAGATTTGTTATTTGTAGAAGTAAGATTAGTGGAAACTTTTGTTTCTAAAGCATGGATCTAGTCATGTTTTGTCCTAGCCTAGAAACTAGGGCACTGATAGATGAAAGAATATTTGATATGAGTAGATCTAATAAGAATAGTGAAAGATATGTTATCCCTATGCATAGAAAGAATGTTTTGTCTAACAAATGGATGCAGGATCCTAGAAAGAATTTTGTGCAAGTTAGCTACCATGATCCTAGTGCACAGTACAAGAAAGGTTGGGGAGAATTTAAAAGAAAGAGAGGATTAACCCTTTGCTACAATTGTAGAAAACTAGTACATCTAGCTAAGGAATGCCTTGGGAAGAGACCTAGTTGCATGTGTTGCAAAGCTCTAGACCATGAAGTATTGGATTTCCCTAGAATGATTGCTAAGGTTGAAAGAATGAATATGAACCAACAAAACCCTAAGGTGGATCCATAAACTGAGATTATGACAGAACCCCAGAAAGGATCAGAGAAAGTATTACTACAGATGCAAAGAACCCTGCATGACCACCGAAAGATTATCTTATTAGAGATCTTCAAAGAAAAATAATGCATTGATGTAAGAATAGAAGACTTTGACATTGATTGTGTTATGGATGAGGAAACATAGGTGAATATCATGACAGAAAGAACTTGGGAAGCAATAAGAAATCCTGTTATGATTCCTTCATTGGGAGGAATAGGACTATTCAGAGGAAAGTTGATAAACCCATGTGGAAATATTACCCAGATATATATGAGTGCCAATGGAACTTCGACAAAGGAAGAATTTGAAGTTGTTAAATTTATTGAGGACAGTTCTCCATTTACTATGTTTCTCAAAAAACCTTGGATTGAAAAAGATCAGGCCAGAAGGAAAGAAAAAGAAGTCATAGAGAAGAAGAAGCAAGAGTTAAAATATTTCATGACTAGGAAGATCGCACACTTGATTAAAGAACAAGAGAACATATCGAAGCCATTTGAAACCAGAGAATTGGATGTCGAAGTTGAAAAAATACTAGAGTACTCCCAAAAGATTGCAGGGCTTATTCCATATATAGATGAAGTATTACCCCTGATTTCTAGGAAATAATTTCAATAGCACGAAGTTGCTATGCCAAAAGAAGATAAGAATCAGAATGGAAAAAGGAATTCTGAGATGAAGCTCACTAGAAAGAAGGCTAGAAAACTAAGTAAGAAGAGAGATAAGATTGAAAATTTACAGAAGGTTTATGAGGGAACTTCGTAGAAGGAAAATTTACAAAATTGAAGCTTTGTCGGAATATCAGAATAATGTCACATGGCACTTCGCCATGGAGAAGAAATATAACCATTGGGAACAATAAATCCATTAGACTAACGCCCTGAATAGGAAGAAAGGCATTAATGGTCAGACATCTCACCACTAGACTATTCAGACCCCATCATAATGGACATAACTGGGTTAATAAAGGCTTCTTACCCGTTGCAAGAGATCTGTTACCAAGTATATATTTATCCCTTCACGCCACACATCAAGAACACTTTTGATAACCATGAATGTGACCCCACAAAATAGTTGATTTTCACATAGTGATCATCGCGCTTTTTCCATCTATCCCATTCCATTGAGAGATTACTCTCCGACCCTGATATTTTCAAACTCAAGCATGTATGTCAGACGAGTTAAGCACGATAGAGAAAATTTTTGAGGAAGTTCTCATCGACCTCATGACCGAAAAAGTAATGAAGATGTCTGCAGGTATACAAGCATCATTGATGAGAGAATTACAAGCCTCTCCATCGATTGCTCGTAGATCGAGGCCATACCAACTGACAATAGAGAAGAGAACCAAGCACAGAGACGACCTAGCCAACGCGAAGTTGATTCCATCTATATTACTCGACTATATCTTGACTCTAGCCTACGCAGTAAGTCTTGATAGTGTTCCAAGATATTTTGAGTACACCATCATTACTGTGTACCTCCCGAAGGGGATACGCGCAGAAAGAGTACAACAGAACAAGATCACAACGTTGAAGTTCAGTGACTTCAACCTCAGAGATCTCAAGAACCACAGTATGCTCACCCCATACAAATACCTAACCAGGACAAAGGGAAAGAACTCAAAGATAATCCCCCAGCCATGGATTATGAACCTCGCACAGTCCACCTTACTAAATGTCATGAAAATCCCCCACTTTGGAAGGCATCAGGAAGTCAACACCTATGTCAAACTTCTACTGTCGTGTTACTATGGTGGTTATTTATGGCTAGACTATCGTATTACAATCGATCTGATGTTGATCCATAGGATCACAGGGTTGAGTATGCAAGGACCTAACCCGCACGAGTTCTACCCAGGAAAGACCATATATCATATGCTAGCACAAAATATTAAGGACACATACGACGATGTCAAGAAGGGGACGCAAGGCTACAAGGTATCCTCCATATAGAATGGCACAATGCACCTAGGATGTCAGTTAAATATGGAAAGATGGTACACAAGAACTGACCCACATGGGTCACAGGATTTGTCGTCGACCTCACAAGGAAGTGTGTAGAAGGATTATAGATGAACTGGGTGAAGTAACTAGTCAATCAACTCGAACAAGACTTCCGTGAATACCAGGATTAGGGATATGAGTTCCATTTCAATTGGCTCATGATCCTTATCGCCTTTATTTCCTCGAATATTCCATAAGGTGCGACCTTCTCGGACATCGAGCCATTTGAGCCACTTTCCGTGAAGTTTGCTACACTTTGGTACTCAAGTGATATGAAAAAATAGTGGTAGTCGAACACTGTTTTTAATATGTACTACCTTCAGCTGAAGAGATCCATTGAAGAAGAGCCTTGCATGACTCCGAACACCTTACAGATATTCTGACCCCTGATGAAGTTCAATGCAGATCAACATTTCATTTGCATAACAATGTGAGCCGATGAACATAAGGAATAGTTGCAGTCATACTACAAACTTACGTAAGAGGATCTAGAGGAGATAACTAAGGACTGGTCTAAACATATCCTTATCCCCATTGACCCTACAGAGATGTCTGATCCTGAATTGGATAGCCTGGAGACCACTCACAAAGAAAATGACACACCTAGAACCAACAGAAGAAAGAAGACTGAGGAGGTCCAAGATTTAAGTATCACCTCGGGGAAGACTTCTTCTGTATTACTTGAATGAGGAGGTGATGACAACATAGAAGAGATAAAGGATAGAGGAGATGAATAAAAGAAAGGTGAAGTAACACTTCCCAGAGATGAGGTTGACCCCTTGAAGAAGAGGAAGTTTTCTCCTCTGAAACCATATTCCAGGAATAAATCAAGAGCCACTGTGACCAAGATGCAGACTAAACTTACTCCTAATGACTTTGACTTCATCATAGCGGCTCTAAACAATGCTTCACAGGAAATCATGGAGAAACAAGAAGACAAGTAGGAGGAAATTTACAATAGAATTGAGGTCAAACTCCAAGGGGTACAACAAGCTCTTCATTCCAGTCGCATAGTCTCCACTGTGCCCCTTCCATTGAGAGAACAAGAGTTGGGAGATGAGCCAGCCCAAATCCATCGACTAGCAGATGCAACTGAAGCTCGCCTTCGACGAGCACAAGAAGAAATAGAACAAGCCACCCATGCTTTGAAGCAAGTTCAAGGAGTACTTGTATAACATCTCCGAGTTGCAGAGAAGGAGAATATTTCTCTCCAGATAAAGTTTGACAAGGAGAAAGCACAAATGAAACAATAAAAGGCACAGTTGCTCGTAGGGAAACTCGAGGTAAAAGAAGCAGTCAACGACTAACTTCACTTTGTGATAGGATGCAAGACATAGGCAAAAGAATAGGTTGAGAATCAAGTAAATCAGCTCGTGGAAGCCATCCAACAGCTACAACAAAGAATAGCATATTTCGGGCTTCTCACAGTGCCCAACACTCCGCAGGATGTAAGAGATCAAAGAGAAGCAACTTCCAGGAGCACAGTCGAGAGAATAAAGGCTCTTGCCATGGAATGTAAGAAACTCAATGATCGTAGTGCCTAGAATTATGAGCAACTCACTAAGAATTTAGAACTGAAGGCACTGGAGTCACAGCTCTAGGAAGTGAAGTATCAAGCAGAGACAATACAAGAGTAGTTGAAGCCCTTGTCATTTGTAGTAATAATGAAACGATCCCAGGAGCAGTGCACTAACCAACAACAAGTCCATACTATTCAGAGCAGAGTCATGGAAGTAACTCAGAGGCTCCAACCTGTATAGGATGAGGCTTACCAAATGTTCATGGAGATCGAAGGCCGAGGAGAAGAACTAGAGAAAGTTGTCACTACAACTGAACAACACCTAGAAGGACCCATGAATGAGGCAGTCATATAAGAGTTCACTTAACAAGAGGCCATAACATAGCAACAAGTCGAAGCATCTCGAGCTAAGCTTGATAATTTTGATGTAGATCTAATCAGATTAGAGTGACTCAGGATGAGTCACAAGTGAGTGTTGGGGGTCTGTTGGCCCTTGACCAAGTTTTGAGGATACTTGGTCATGATTGACCTATTTTTGGGACTTTGATAGGAAGTCGAATACAAAGCACAAGAGGAAGAGGAGATCGCAGGATCTCGGCCCATTTTTAGGGATTTTTGGGTTTTGGGATCATGTAACAGGTATGGGGCAGACCCACGGTTCAATGCTACAATAGCGCACCAACAAAAACCTGACTATCGACCCTTTCGGCAACACCTGCGAAGCAGATGAAGTCTCACCTGAGGTAGAGGCAGGGGTGGTTGTAGGACTCATATGTATGCAACCTTAGCTAGGAAACAGATATGTGATTCTAACATTTAGCAGAGCACTTAGCAGTAAACATTCATCAACATTCAGTTCTTGGTAACAACGCAAACAAACCATAGGTCATATCTAACATTCATTATCCTTTATAAGCACAAAGAAACATCATTTCTATCTAACATTCATCTATATCATAACAAGTTACACATAAACACACCAACACATTACACAAAGTAGAGAAACACAACATATATGTGGTTCACCCCCCCCCTTGGGGCTACATCTACCAACTTTTCTTCTCTTCTATTATCTTATGTTAATTAGTTACATGCACCAATCCTCAAAAACCCTACTCTGCATAAGACATGATATATTTTCACTTCGCTAGATCCTCCTTCCCCAAGTTAGGTTTATCACAAAGCCTCCTCTCGATCTCTTACAATCCCTTGGACTTAGCCTTACTAGTCTTATATAGTATGCACAAAGCACTTACAATCCTTCGATCACATAGATCAATCACTAATTTCTTCTACATCACCTAGCTTCTACATATATATTACAAAAGTGGGCCTAGGCATGGGTAAACCCATGGGCCAACTTTCCCATAATCGTTACATGATCCCAAAACCCAAAAATCCCTAAAAAGAGGTCGAGATCCAGTGATCTCCTCTTTGTCTTGCACTCTATCTTCGACAGCCTATCGAAGTCCCAAAAATAGGTCAATCATGACCAAGTATCCTCAAAACTTGGTCAAGGGCCAACAAA
Organism: Picea engelmannii; assembly: GCA_009831015.1. Classification (NCBI taxonomy): domain Eukaryota; kingdom Viridiplantae; phylum Streptophyta; class Pinopsida; order Pinales; family Pinaceae; genus Picea; species Picea engelmannii. The sequence continues at coordinate 63,475 of ML808523.1, read as the reverse complement.
GGGATATCCCCCTAATACCTTCCTAGAATCACAAATATTTTTGGGGATCTTGCTAGTGCCTTTAACTCTATTAGAGGTGGTACTTTCAAGGTTTCAGGATTTTCTACCTTGCCCATATGATGGAACTGACTTATGACTGCTTACCTGTGCATTAGTTATACATTTTTTTATTAGTTTCTTGACTTAGGTGTCTCATAGGTTACTAGTAGGGGTTATTCTGCATGTACCCTGGGTCAGATAAGGGTCGGACAACACACAACCTTTATGGAGGATTACCTCTCTGAGGGGATCTAACCAACTGGTTGTTAATCCCACGAGGGCCCTTATAACTGATTTTGTTACCTCTGATCTTTAGCAGGGAGTCTTAGGCCCCTCTTGGGTGATACATACATTCTTTAGGGAGGGAGGCCACTCAACCACTTTACCCCATTTGTATGCATATTGGTCATTTTACTTTTGTTGTGCTCTTTGATTACTAGTTGGCCTTAGGGGTCTTTACTGAGTTTTCATTATCATGGATAGTGGAGTTCCTTTTTCTCCCTCATTTACTGCTACCTACCCCATGATTCCCACTCATTTCATGGGGACAAATCCTTCCACTTTTCATAATGGTGTGCAGAATTATGATACTGAGTCAATGCCTTTGGTCTCTAATCATTTTTCTCATGGTATGTCAGACATGTATTCACACTTTCCATCCTCTGTCTCGCCTCCTTATGTGAATCCAAGTTTTGGTTCTGGGGGCATGATGCCCTCTTATTATCCCTCTCCATTTGGTGGGAGTCATATCCCTAAAACAACTCTTACGGTAGGAGGTTGGAATCTTCCTTCCTACGAATCCACTTTGCAAGAATCAAGTGCCCCAAATAGGAAATCATTCTACTTATTATAGTCCATCCACTTATCCTTATTCCTCTATGTCAATTCCTGCAAACACTTTTCCCATGGCGGACCTTTGTCTTTCCTCTGGTGTTTCTTCCGAGGGAAGTTAATTTTATAGTATGAGAAACTCCCCTCACGAAGTTCCTTCATTTGGGGGCAACATGTATCCTCACTCGAATAATCCTTATCATTATTTTGTCTCTTCGCAGACATCTACTTCAGTGTTGATGCCCTTACAACCCTTTATGAATCAGTATGGAGGAGGATACTATCCTACCAAATAGGGACAGGGTGTAAACTACGATCCTTCCTGGCCTGCAATTTCTCAAAACTAATCTTTCCTTGGACCTTGGTCTCAAATCTTGCAACCCACCACCACCACAAGTCCAGTCACTGTAGGTCATACTGGAATTTTATCACCAGCCTCTACTAGTCATGTTGGAGATTGGTCGATGACCTCTGCAAGTCATGTTGAAGACCAACAACCAGCTGATGCAAGTCATGCTGGGGGCACAAGTCTCATCACTTCTAGTCACATTGCACATACATCACTAACCTCTTCTAGTCATGTTGGATATTTGTCACCAGCAAGTGCAAGTCATGTTGGGAGAATTCATATGATTGAGAAGCCTAGACGTGTTAGATGTAAGGTCAAATTCCTTTATAGGACTTGCTAAGGAAGTCACCTTACTCATTTGTGTCCTACTACTATTGGGATACTGGAAGCATGGTTCTCACTTGAGTGCCCTTCAGGTTTTAATTCATCTATGGTTTCCCCACACTCCATTTCTTATTTGGTTGATACAACAGTCATTCCGATGCAATCTTCGAATGACACCCCTCTTCCTTTAGGGGTTGATGCATCAGCTAACCTTGTTGTTTCACATCCTGTTCAACTAGTGGTCGTGTCGATGCAATCTTGGACCGACACCTCTCTTACGTTTAGGGGTGATGCATCTCTTGAACTTGTTGTCTCGTATCCTGTTCAACCAGTGGTCATGTTGATGCAATATTCAACCGGCACCTCTCCTATGTCCAGGGGTGATGCGTCTCTTGACCTTGTTGTCTCACATCCTGTTCAACCAATGGTCATGTCGATGAAATATTCAATCAACATCACTCCTATTTTTATGGGTGATGCATATCTTGACCTTGTTTTCTCACATCCTATTAAACCAATGGTTGAAGAAGTGGTCATGTCAATGCAATATTCGGTCGACCCCACTCTTCTCTTGGAGAGTGACGAGTCTAAGGGAGTGGTCATGTCGATGCAATTTTCGATCGATCCCTCTCTTCTGGTTCTATTTCTATACCTTCTATGCCATGTCCTTATAATTTCTAGTGCTATACCTTCTACACAAGGGAGCATTCCACTCTCTTAGAGTATGCTTCCTCCAAGTACTAGGGGGGTTTCCTTTGATTGGAATGATCTTGTAGAGCCTCAAATTCCTTCTTCTACACCCTTCCATATAAGGGGCATTCTTCAATATATTGTAGATAAGGTAACCTCTGCAAGTATTTTATCTTCCTCGACCTGGAAAGCTTCAGGTTTTCCCAAGATTATGTCGGCTATTCATAAGATACTGACGTTTTACAGAAGTTATGCAAGGGAGCCTTGCCCCCTCCCCCCCCCTCCCCGTGACTTTCCTCCTAGACTCTCCCAACTGAGTTTAATTTAAGCTCTTTTCCAACTCATTTTAAAAAAGAAAAAAAATTGTCGAGTGATTTTTCCCTTTCACACTCGTTAAATTGGACTTGAAATGTTGTGAGTCTTAGTTAAGATCTTTTCTGACTCGTTATCAAAAAGTGAAAATATTGCCAAGTGAATTTGTCTCTTTCAAACTCGTAAATTGGATTTGAAAATATGTCTATTTGGAACAAGTTTATCCCTTTTTCACACCAAGTAGAATAAAAGACATAAAAAAGGACATTTTTTGGCGTTAAGTTGTGATTGCATCTCATTCCCTTTCTTGCAGTATTGAGCCTATAGTCGGTTCTCTCTTTATGTTATAAATTGTTTGCCTTAGTAGTTTTTCATCCTCAACCAAGAAGAGCCTTGTTTATATCCTTTTCAATTTGACACCCTATACCTAGGAGGGAACATTCCCCCGAGTGTCCATCTCCCGCATGCATTTCCCTACATTGAGCATAGGTATGTTCCACTGTTGGAACTAGTTTTTCTTACTTGCGACACTCGTTTCCTCTTCTATATCATAGCATTCTTTTTTCTATGAAAAAACAAAAAACGACGGGCAATAAGGGAGTATTATATTGTATTGGAAGAAGTTGTGTTTCCTTTGAACATAGCACAAAGTTATTGAGTCCATTCATCATCATAATTTTGGGATTAGCATGAACATAGGAAGTTGATCTTGTTACAGACTCTTCTCTACCGACTGGTTACTCTTCCAGACCCTATAGATAATTTCATTGATGCCTCCTACATCTCATGATTTCATCATCAAGTCTATGCTATCAGAGTCCTCCATATGTTTCATTCTCTTGTTCAAAGGAAGTCTATCAACATGTGTCATCCACTCCTTAGAACTCTTGAATTTTCATGTCGTCCATACCCTCAGTTTGTCTCAGAATCACATGATATTGTAGTCCTATCATGCACCCTGGATCTACTTTCATCATTGGTAGGTAACCTTGAACCCAACAGTCGACATTTCATCATTGGTCATTGACTGGGGGGTTTCCCTTGTGTTCGATGGAAATAAATCTATTCACACATTGGGATTTGTGCAGTGTCTTAGATTCCATTAGCCTTATTGGTGGTTTCCTCACCTTTGTCAATCGTTTTCATCATTTTATTCTATTCAGAGGGTGTTTTTCATGTACCACTTACACTTGGAACACGTGAAATATGCACAGGGTCATTGGTTTGTGAACATGTTCTTCATCTGATTTCCACCAAATCATGAAGCTTCTTATTTATACCTTGTTTTGACTAATGAGAGATGCCTTAATTCTATCCTTTCAGCGGGTCTCTTTCCATAGAATTCAACTCATTTATTCTGGAAATGAGACCTAGAGTCTTATAAGTACCTTGAGGCTTGCAGTCATCAGTGGGAGGCTCTCTCACCATCGATAGTTGGGAATACATCAATGTCTCATGATCGATGGATTCTTCAGGTGTTCGACACTGAATCCTTTATTCACACTTGTAAGAATGTACTCAGTGCCTTGATACCTACTTTCATTATCGGTAGGTTGTCTCGTGTTTGTTAACGATACACCTCAATGACCGATAATCAAACAATGTCTCATTGTGTTCGACCTCAACTCCTTTATTCACATGATGTAGACTTGCACCCTTGACGGATTGTGTAGAATACTTGAAGACATCACTATGTGGCCGAATCTTTCCTGAGTTGTTTCTTCCTTTTCATTGGACTAGTACCTATATGACTTCAGTGATCATGGGAGATCGGATTGTACTCCATTGTATATAGATATCTTCAAATTGGTTTTGAGACTGGTTCTACTGGGCCTTGTTCATGAATATGATAACTATTGGCATGTAACCACGTTTGTATTTGACTATTCATGGCCACGAACACTTGCTTGGTATATTTTTCACATGGATTTGCAGTGTAATTTTATTGGCATCCATGTATGCAAAGTCAGTGTAGAATGTAATGAGCAACTATTTTGTCCAGTTGGTTCCATACCACTCCACTTTTGGGTCATCGAAGATACTCCTCTGACCTCACACATTAGGGGGAGTATGTTATAGAAATATTTTCCTCACCCTATGCAATCTTGCATAGAGTGCCTTATTTTGTTTCCCTATGTAGACTTATCTTCCCTGTTGATAAAATCCAGAGACAAAAATAAATATTTTTCCACATGTACGCATATTGCACACTATACAACAAGCGTATAAGTAGGATTCCCCACTACAGCCCTCGTACATCGAGATTTGTGCCAGAAAATGAAAATTAGATGTCAGTTTTCCATGTCACGATGGGATATCTCTGATCCTTGGCCTTCCATATACTAGAAACGTTCTAACTTGGCCCTTCAGTTCCATTTTTAGGTCTATAAATGGGCCAATTCCAAGCTATGGAAAAAAATGAGAAAGAATTCAACTTTGAGAGCAAACTTACTCTGGAGAAATTATTTACTTCATATTGAGTATGCATCCCTTTGTCCTTTAAGTCTAAATACAATGTTCATCCCCCAAGCTCTTCCCTTCTTGATTGAGAACCTCATTGTTTTTGTCTTATGGGCTTGCCTTTGGTGGAGGATTGAAGTGGTGGAGGCCCAGCTAGAAGGAACTTAGTTTCTCGGTTTTGAACCGTGCCGACACAGAAGTCTGTAATATTTTCACTTTTTTTGATCATTTATTAATAGAAATACTCCTTTCCCATCCAATTGATATCTTGTAAATATATGCGCTATTATCCATGTGCATATTTGTTATGTATATTTATGGATTATGCTATCTAATGTGCTAATCCTTTTATATTATCACCACATGCTTTCTTTTCTTGTTTATTGAGAACTTGTTGCAGGTATATAACTTTGGGCCAACATGCTCAACGACGGACATCATCGAACATTTGGACGAGGTAGGCCTCTTTCTTATCTCGCTTGCATATTGGTTTATGTAGCATGTTTTTTGGGATATAGTTGATTTCTGCAGTCATTTCCATCTGTTGTGGTTTACCCTAGCCATAGAGAGATTTTCCTCGTAACACCTCTCCTCCTCTGCCTCTTCCTCTTCCTCTAGGAAAAGAGTTTGTACCACCGCTATGTCTCCCTCGGGAACTTCCTCCTCTCTCATAGTGACTATGTGTTTTCTCAGTCTCACCTTTGGGCTCTTGTGCCTTGTCATAGCAAATTCCCTTTCCTCTATTCAAACTTATACCTCTTCTCTTATAGCTCTTCTTTTAGGTCAAATTATCTTCTCCTTTCAGCGCAATCTGATAAACATCCTCCATTGTCCTTGCTGTCATCATGTTGATTTGATTCTGGATTTCATATGTCAGGTCGTTGATATACCTGAAAATGTTTTCCTCATCTCTCTCTCTCTATCCATCCTTAATGTTCATTTTGTAGAACTCCTCTTTATAGAACAATCATTCATTTATGAATTAGGTTCTACAATCTCCTGAACAGATTTATCTGATAGTCCTTGGGTATGAATTTATCCTTTAGCTTGGCTACCATTCTATCCCAGATCTTGATCTTTTGTTTTCCTTTTCTTATTTTGTCAGCCTGCAATTCATCCCACCACAGTGTTTCATGTCCTTTCAACTTGGTGACATCATATTTCACCTTTTTCTCGTCATCGACATCTTCATAGTTGAAATAATTGTCCATTGCTCATATCCAATCAAGAAATTCTTCAACGTCCAAATTATCTTCATAGTCGAAATACTTTTCCATTGCTTCACGACTTCGTGACTTTGGCGATCTCACTTCTCAATGCTTCGAAACACTCTGAACTACAAAATGTCAAAGTGCTTCATGACTAACCTTCTTGCAACTTTTCCCAGATCTGAAGGTATGGAATTATTTCGATCCCTCCTAGACGGATCTTGTTCATTGACCTTGGGAAACCTTAAAGAGATCCTCCCTTTGAATATTTCTCATAGCTCTTCCTCCTGAACTGGTTCTCTTGAACTTTTTCCTCCTCATAGTACTCTCTTCGACACTTAGTCAAATTTCCTCTGATGCACGCCTTGCAACAAGTCCTCCTCCATGACTTAGCTTCTCTATGGATCACTTTCACTACTCCTCCTAAGATTTTGAGTCAAAAGACTTTGTCGTGCACTCCTTGCGGATAAAATTCCTTAAATATTGACTCTTGAAGGCTGACTATGAACTCTTTGCAATAGTCCTTCCATGTTCTATTGTTCCCTTTGAACAATATGAAATTGAGCGAGGTTCCTCCTACCCGCACTCTCAAACTATATCTGTTGAACTTTTTGATTCACTGCGGAATATGTCACACATACCTTGCAGACGCTATGCACTCCTTCCACACATAATTTTCACATTATCTCTTATGAGCTTGTGAGTCGAAATAGACTCTATCAATGCACACCTTCSAGACACTATGCACACTTGCACTTGATCRTAGAAGAGAAACAATTGAAACTTATCTAAGTCTTCACAGATTCATACATTCAACCATGTAAATGCATTTATAAACACAAGAACAAGAAATAACAGAGAATTTAAAATAAACAAAAATTATACCATTCATTCACTCAAATAGACACAACAACACCAAACATTTGGGACAATGTAATGGCCGAAGTGTCCTCAGACACACAATTTTATTAATAGGAATATAAATTACATAGGAGACATTGCAAGAGTTTACATCACAACAACTCAATACCCTTGCAATGAGCAATATATAGGCTAAAAGTCCTAACAAACTCAAGATATGGATCACTTATTAAATAAACAAGTGTCCATTTACAATAAATGCTATCTTTACCATCTTAAAACAAATCTCCTAATTTAAAGCCTAAGATACGACACTTTTCTAGAGTCATATCTTTTACAACAATAATGTATCTCTAAAGTTCTACATTTATTTAACAAATAATCTAGATTATTAATTTAATATTCTAAATTAATAATCTTTATAAACTATGATAATTGTATTTTGGATTATCTAACACAATGTTCCTCTGTTATATTAATTCAACTGAAAATATACATGTGGTTATACACTCTGATAAGCTTCAGAAACTTCTACAACAACTATCAACAACCTATACAATAGATTCAACAACTAGAATGCCAACAACTTCAGCAACCTCTTCTGGGCAATAATACAAMTCTTTATACAAGAGGGGCTCTTCGAGCCTTTCCCTCCAACCAGTCTAGAGATATCCTATAGAAATAAAATAATTCAACTACTTAATATTTATTACAATAAATATTTGTGACAGATAGATAAGATCAACCACATCGAATCTGTACTACACTCAGATTCCTTAAAATAAAATACATTCTTCAATGATCTCATGCAATCATCCAGCTTTGAAACATTAAATATGTTCTTTAATTACAATACTTTCAAAAGATTTACGCGACATGCCACTTTAAAATTTAAAGTTCACCTCAAAATGTGTGTTAGGCGCTTAGTTGTCTTCCACTTGCGCTTTGTTGACGATGCTCCTCCATCATCATGCCCAACTTTACCACATTTCCAACATCTTCTTGTTGTTTTTTGAACCGGGGATTTATATCTACCCTTCAACTTATACTTTCTACTCGATAATTTTCTTTTATCTATGTCGACTAGTCTACCTCTCACCACTAATGCATCTTTGGTCAATCCTTCCATGTTATTTATTCTCATTTCTTATGACAATAGAGATGAAACCACGTCTTCTATCACTAATGTGGTTTAATTACTCCCTATAGCCATGACTAAGCTATCCTAGGATTCTGGAAAAAAACATAACAAGCTAACAAATTTCTCCTCCTTAGTGATTTTAATATCGACATAAGGTAACTAGATTATAATGGTATTAAACAAATTTAAATTCTCAACCACCAAACTTCTCTCACTCATCCTTAGAAGATACATTTTATTTCTAAGGAACAACTTGTTTACTAGGGATTTTGACTAGTACAAGCTCCCCAACTTGTCCCATAGTTTCTTGGTCAAATATTCACCTAAGACATTCAATAGTATCCAATCTGCAAGACAAATTTGAATCATACTCCTTTCCCTTCTCTCAAGTTTCTCCCATTCTTCCCTTGACATACCTGTCGGAATGGTACATGGACAAACTATTTCCCATTGTTCTCTATCTATAAGGAGATATTCAATTTTAAGCTTCCAAAGATCACAATTATTTCCATTGAATTTTTCGATCTCTATCCTTGAGATACTCCCCTTTCTTTAAGCACAATCTTTAAGTATTTCAGACTTATGAATCTTATTATACTTAGACATATATTATATTATATTATATTATATGCAACATTGTTAAACCAATATCTGATACCACATGTTAGGAAATGAGCAACACTTCCACACTAAACCCAACAGAAGAGAGGAAGAAATATTTAACCAAGAAAGTAAATGACAAAGAAAGCACACAACACATAGATATTTTACCCTGGAAACCCAACCGTGAAAACCAACATTCCTTGATATTGTTTCTCTCTTGTTTTATTATTCCTTTCGAATAAAATGTTACATGTCTAACCTTGGTCTACACCCAAGACACAATCAAAAGCATACCTTCTTGCTTTATATAAGAACAACCCTGTAATGAATTCAACTTACATCTACATGATGAAAAACCTCTAAAATGATTTCTATAAATATTATCTTTCACAACTAAAACCTTGTAACAACTACTCAATTCCTATAACATTTTTTATGTTTCATATGGTTGCGCTAGTCCAAATGAAGAATTGCCACTTGGAGATTGTTCCTGAACATTTGGAGACGATTACATGTTTCTCAAACAAATCTCAGATCAAACACGTTAAGAATTACAACATGGTCAAACTTCAATCAATGCCATGTTCTTTATATACATAGTAGAAAATTATTTGTTGATATATTTCAAACCATCCATCAGATTTACATGAAATTTGGAACAAAAATGTATAAATATAATATTAATAAACACATAAAAATTTAAGTCAAACCAATTTATATGTTGTGATAAATTAGCTACCATTACCTAGAACCATTTTGCATATTTATTGAGATTCGTGCATTCATTGGGTATGAGTTTTGGTTAGCAGAAGCATAAATTTATCGCCAACAACCCACAAAATTTAATGGAAAATGTGTTTTTATTTTGAGATAAAATTTATGATTAAATCTACTATAGGAATTCTTAATTCGGTAGCACCCTTGTTGTTTTTCATACTAGTGCACCCTTAAACAAACATATGCCACATGGATTTTGTGTCTAGATTTCATAAGATGGTTTGGTACTTATTGAACCAATTTTAAATTCAATAAGGAGGGTGTTATTGTATGATCAAACTAAGAGTCAACCACATTCATGTAACAAATAATTTGAGAGTTACTTCATAAATTTAGTTCAAGGATTGTTATGTCTTGAAACGGTTCGGATTATGAGTAGGGATTCATTGATATAAACATTGTTGGGTAGTCATTTTGAATGAATGCTCATTATGAAAATTTCGATATTATTCTTTGTTGAAACAAAGAGAAGAGTAAAAGGAAAGTGTTTCCACACAAGAAACAACACTTGTAAAACCTGTGTTTTCCACACAAGAACCAACCATAAGAAGCTCATCCACCACTCATATACTTTTCAGAGTAATAATAACACATCAAAAAATTCAAGAGAATCAAATGCAAGGTTTCATGATGACATGTGACATCTTCAGTTGGAGAGATATGTTTGGTCATCAAAATGCCATATTTTTACCATCTTTTCCCTTTACTTATAATCATTTTATGCTTCTCTATAACACTGTATTCAGACCATTTTAATGTTTGTATGTGGGATTAGGTTCAATATTTTACAATGCATTTATTTTAGTATTTTAAGTGAGTTTATGATTACATATTTTAAAAAAAACATGTTTTCACTTATCCTTGAAAGTTGGATGACTTTGGTTATGTTTATAGGTATATTTAAATATTTGAGAAATGCCAAATTTTATCACTTAGCCTCAAATTCGAATTTCCTCTTCAATTCTTGAACATTTGATGAAGATTTGGTAGAATCAATCAAGTATCTTGGATGAAGAAGAATCATGGAAGATTTGTTAGAAAACATTGTAAAGATATTTGCAGGAATAGTTTTAGAGCTATTACTTGAAAATTATTAGAAAATGGTTGTAACCACATGAGATATATGTGGATCTAAATTTATTATTGGTTATATTAGTTTTTGTATAAATAAGAGTTCCTTCTCCATTCCAAGGGGACCACTGTTGGAGAATGTGTCCATATTATGATGGAATTTTTATTAGCATTTATCCACACATAACTTGTCATTCTTTAGTTCTATTAATAGTATGTCTCGATTTGGTTTACAATGTTGTAGAGTGGTTTTCTGCCTTGTTCTTGGGAGAATTGGTCTCAACCCAAATAGATCATGGTATTATTTTATTTCATATGTTTTCATTTAATTTTTTAATTTGATTTCATGATAAATGTATTTTCTTTATGCAAGTATGTTTCTTTTTATCAAATATTTATAACAATAGGATTAATGATTCATGGAAAGAAAATGTATCATCCATATCAAAAGAAAAATTGGTGACAATAGGGTCTTAGTAAGAATGTTGGTGTTCGAGTACATGGTCATTGAAAAAATTAAATAATTTTTCTTTGAGTTGATAAAGTATGGTGTGGTTCACTTCTTCATTTGATTTCATTTATATTCATTCATTGAATTATGTTCTATATAACAAAATAGAGCATTCTTGTAGCAAGGTTCATATCATAAGAATTGAACACTTAATGACAACCCAATTTAAAACACTTGTGGATATAGTAAGACATAATTTAGTAATGGATTTTATTTATTTCCTTTTGTTTCAAAGAAATTTATTTTCATAGTTAAATTCATAAGAATATGTGGTAAAGCATACTGCAAATAGCCTAATTATATACATATTGTGCTTGTATTTCACAAGTTTATGAACTCCTGGATTGATAATTAAATGTAACAGGATTTAGACATATAAATATCCTGACACAAAGCCTAGAGGGAGACGTTAGGAAATGGTTCATAGGATTATCTCCTGCCTGAGTTAATTCTTAGCATGTTGTTGGCATAGGGGAAAACCCAGGGTTCAACGTTAGAACAATGCACCAACAAAACCCTAACTACTGACCCTTTCGACAACAGCTGTGAAGAAGATGAAGTCTCACTTGAGGTAGAGGAAGGGGTGGTTGCAGGAATCAGGTCTCTACAACCTTAGCAGGGACACGGATCTATGATTATAATACTTGATCGAGCACTTAGCACCGTTAGTTCATCACGATTTAACCAATATCTACTCCACAGAGAAAACAAAGCATCACAACATTCACCCTGATCTAGTGTATTTAAGCACTTAGCATAAATAAATGGATCAGATCTAGCATATTCAAGCACTAAGCACATTCACCTATGTCAGATCTAGCATCCAGATTCATCATAAGCACAAAGCATAAATGGATCTATCTATCTATCTATATCAAGAACTTATCAAATAACACATAAATACACCAACACATCACACAAAGTAGAGAAACACAACATATACGTGGTTCGCCCCCACCTTGGGGCTACATCCACCAAATCTTCTTCTTTATTAGCTTATTCAATAGGTTACATGCACAGAGCATCAAAACCCTACTCCACATAGGACAGAATACCTGTGCAACTCGCTAGATCCTTCTTCCTTGTGTTACAACACAAATCGCTTCACAGTTTGTTACAACCACTTGCACCTAGCTCTGCAAGTCTCTTACAGTATGCACAAAGCATTTACAAACCACACTTGCACTTAGCAGAACATCACCTAGATGCCTCTTCTTCTTCTTCTCTTACATCGCCTAGCCATCTATTTATATATTACAAAATAGGCCTAAGCATGGGTATACCCATGGGCCAACATTCCCATACCCGTTACATATTCCCAAATTGAAAAAATGACCCAAAAAGGGGAAGAGATCCCATGATCTCTACTTCATATTATGATCTGCCTTTGACAAACTATCGAAGTCCCAAAATAGGTCAAATTGACTAAGGATCTCCAAAAACTTGGTCAAGGGCCAACATGCCCCCAACACTCACTTGTGACGCGTCTTGAGTCACTCTGGTCTGACTAGTTCTGCTTCGAATGCATCAAGCTGCTTCAACTTGTTGTTGTGCTACAACCTCCTGTTCAACGAACTCTTGGAGGAATGCATCATTGATAGGTGCCTCTAGACATTGTTCAGCTATAGTGACAACCTACTCTAACTCTGTTAATTGGCCTTCTACCTTTGTAAAAAATTGGTAAGCCTTTTCTTGTACAGGTTGGAGTTTCCGAGTTACCTCCATAACTCTACTCTGGATAGTGTGGATCTACTGTTGGGCGGTCCACTGCTCTTAGGATTGCTTCATTCTTTTGAGAGCTGACAGGGGCTTCAACTACGCATGTATATTTTTGTCTTGATACTTCACCTCTTGGAGTTCTGACTCCATTGCCTTCTGTTTCAAGTTCTCCATGAGTTTTTCATAAGTATGGGCACTGCGATCAGTGAGTTTCTTACATTCTAGGGTAAGAGGATTTATCCTTTCAATTGTGATCTGGGTGGTTTCTTCTCTTTGGTCTCTTACATCTTGTGGGGTCTCAGGTACAGTGCGTAGCTCCAAATATGTTATGTGTTGTTGTAGCTACTGGATGGATTCTGTGAGATGGTTCACCTATTGTTTAACTCGGTATTCTACCTTGATTTCTAAGAATATCATAGAGCAAAGTGCTATTTTGACCACTTCTTTTACTTCGAGTTTCTTTGCGAGCAACTGTTCCTTTTCTTGTTGTAGTTGTTCTTTTTCTTCATCAAACTTCTCTTGAAGAGAAAGTGTTTCCTGTTCTACAACACTATGTTTCTCTACCAGTACTCCTTGTACTTGTGTCAAAGCCTAGGTGTCTTGCTCTATTTCTTCTTGTGCTCCTCGAAGGAGAGCTTCGACTATATCAGCTAGGCGATGGAGTTGGGTTGGCTCATCTCCCAATTCGGGTTCTCCCGATGTAGTGGAGACTGCATGGATGGACTGTAGGTCCTACTGTACCCCTCAGAGTTTAGTCTCAATTTGATCATACATATCCTCTTACTTTTCTTCTTGTTTCTCTATTATTTCTAGCGAAGCATATTGCAGGGCTACTATGAGGAATTCGAAGTCATTGGAGGTGAGGGTAGTCTGCATCTTGGTCATGGTGGCCTTCGATTTCTTCTGGGAGGAAGGTTTCAGAGGAGAACCTTTCCTCTTCTTCAAGGGATCAACCTTGTCTCATTTCTTTTGTTTGAATTATTTGTCATATAACTCTTATCCATCACCTCCTTTCTCTGGTGATATGGAAGCAATCTTCACAGAGGCATTATCTAATCCTTAGACCTCTTTGGTCTTCTTTGTCCTGCTAGGTCCGAGTGTATCCTGCGTTGTTTCTGGGTTGTCGATGTCGGATATCTACACAGGGTATACTGGAATAAGGAGGTTCGTCAATCAGTCCTTAGTGATATCCTCCAAGTCCTCCTTCGTCAAATTATAGTAGGATTGAAGATGTTTCATGTGTTCATCGGCGCGCGATGTGATGTAAATAAAATTTCAATCTGTGTTGAACTTCATCAAAGGCTTGAACTGGTGTAGAGTGTTCAGAGTCATGCGAGGCTTGGACTGTATGGAAATATTCAACTGATTGTAGTAGCTATGAAAAAAAAAAATTGACTGCCACTGTTTATTCATATCGCTTGAATACCAAAGGGTAGTGAACTTTGTAGCTAGCGGTTCAAATGGCTCTATGTCTGGGAAGGTCTCACCTTCTGCCATATCCCAGGCAATAAAAGCTATAAGGATCAAGAGCCAGCTGAAAGGAAATTCATATAATTGATCTTGTGCTTCTCTACAGTCAAGTTCCAATTGGTTCACCAGGTACTTCAACCAGTTCATCTGAAGGCCTTCCACGCACTTCCCTGTGAGGTCAACTACAAAACCAATGACTTGGGTAGGTCGGTTCTTTCATACTAACTTCCCTACAATCAATTGATAGGTGAGGTGCACTGCGCCATTCTGGATAGAAGCTACCATGTAGTCTTGCGTTCCCTTCTCGATATCCCCATAAGTGTCCTTGATCTTCTGTGCTAGAGCACGATGCATGGATTTTATGGAGTAAAACTCTTGTGGATCGGGTCCTTGCATACTCAACCCTGTGATCCTATTGATCAATGCCATATCAACTATTATATGGTCGTTTAGCCACAAATAGATACCATGGTAACAAGAAAGAAGAAGATTGACACAGGCATTGACTGCCCAGTGTCTACCAAAGTGGGGAATCTTCATGATGTTCAGTAAGGTGGAATGTGTGAGGTTCATAGTCCATGACTAGAGGATTACGTTTGAATTTTTCCCCTTAGTTCTTTTTGGGTACTTATGTGGTGTGAGAATGTTATAGACTTTGCGATCTCCGAGGTTGAATTCGCTAAACTTCAAAGCTGCATTCTTATCTTGGTTTGCTCGAACTGCGCATATCCCCTTCGAGAGGTATGTCGTAACCAAGGTGTATTTGAAATCTATGGGCACGCTGTCTTGATTTACTATCTTGCTCAGACGTGGTATATATGTGGGTTATATGGTCGGGATCAATTTGGCATTCGCTACATCATCCTTGTGCTTGGTTCACTTTTCATATGAAGGTCGGGATGGTCTGGCTCTATGAGCAGTTGATGGAGAGGATGGTAGTCCTCTCATCGATGATGCTTACACACCTATAGACATCAAAATGACTCTTTCAGTCATGAGGTCGATCAAAACTTCTTCAACAGCTTTCTCTGTAGCACTCAAATCATCTGACATACACACTTAGGGTTAACAAGCTCGGGTTTGGAGGGTAAATTAGACACAGTAATGGGATAGAGACCAACAGCATGATGATCACTGTGAAAAATCAACTTAGTCTACGGGCTCAAATTGTTGGTTGGAAAAAGTGTTCTCGGTGCATGGCACAATGGGATAAATAGGTAACTCGACAATGGATCTCTTGCAATGGGTTAGAGGCCTTCATTAACTCTATTATGTCCATTATGGCACGTCCCAGTGGTCAGATGGTGAGTTGTCTGACCATAAATTCCTTTCTACCTATTCAGAGCATTGGTCTAATAGTTATAATGTCCCCAACGACTATATTTCTTCGCCATGGCGAAGTGTCATGTGTCACTGTTCTGATATCCTGACGAATCTCCAATTTTGCAAATTTTCCTTCTGCGAGGTTCCCTCTGGAACCTTATGCAACTTTTCAATCTTAGATCTCTTATTACTTAGCTTTGTAGATTTCTTCCCAGTGAACTTCGTCTCGGTATGAATTTTTCCATTCTGATTCTTATCTTCTTTTGGCATAGTTATTTCGTGTTGTTGAGATTCTTTCCTAAGATTCAAGGGTAATCCTTCTTCTTTATCTGGAATAGGTAATTCAATCTTCTGTGGGTCTTCTAGTGTTCTTGCAACTTCAACATCTGTGTCTATTGTTTTAAATAGATTTGATTTGTTCTTCTGTTCTTCAATCAAGTCTGTGATCCTTCTAGTCATGAATTCTTTTAACTCTTGCTTCTGTTGTTCTAAAACTTCCTCTTCTTTTTTCCTTCTGGCCTGATCTCTTTCAATCCAAGGTTTTCCTAGTAGCATGGTAAATGGGGCACTGTTCTCATTAAATTTAATAATATCAAAATATTCCCCTGTCGAAGTTCCATTGGCATTCATAGGTATCTGGGTGAGCTTTCCACATAGGTTTATCAACTTTCCTTTGAATAGTCATATTCCTCCTAATGAAGGAATTATAGGAGGCATCCCTATATCTTCCCAAGTTCTCTTTGTCATAATATCCACCTGTGTTTCCTTATTTAGAACATAATCAATGTCGAAGTCTCCTATTCTTGCTTCAAGGAATTATTTTTCTTTGAAGATCTATGATAATCTAACATGTCCGTGGTATTTCAGGGTTTCTTTCATCTATAGCAATACTTTCTCTGATTCTTTCTGGGATTCTATCATAATATTAGTTTCTAGATCTGCCTTAGGTTTTTCTTAGTTCATATTCATTCTTTCAACCTTAGAAATCATTCTAGGGAAATCCAATACTTCATGGTTCATAGCTTTACAACAAAGACAAGTAGGTCTTCTCCTAGGTCATTCCTTAGCAAGATGTCCCAATCTTCTGCAACTGTAACATAGGGTTAATCCTCTCTTTATTTTAAATGATCCCCATCCTTTCATCTACTGTACGCTAGGATCATGGTAGCTAACCTGCAAACATTTATTTCTAGGATCCTACATACACTTATTAGTCCAAACATTCTTTCTATGCATAGGTATAAAATATTTTTCATTATTCTTATCAGATCTACTCATATCAAATCTTCTTTCATCTATTAATACCCTAGTTTTCAAGCTAGGATAGAATCTATGAAACATACCTAGATCCATACTGTTGAAACACAAATTTCCACTTATCTTACTTCTACCAAGCACAAAGCTTTCAGATCTAGAACTTTTCAATATTCTTACCTTTATCAGAGCACAAAGCTTTCAGATCTTACCTCTTTTAATAAAAAATTATCACTTTTACCTTTCTCAGAGAACAAAGCTTTCAGATCTTACCTATTTTCTTCAGATCAGACTTCTTTTCCTTAGCACAGAGCTTGTCAAACTAAGTAGAGTACTACACACTAGAGAAACAAATATACGCACAAAGATTTCACAATTTCAGGTTGGATCTTTGCACAAAGATTCTTCTTCCTTAGTTTCCAACAATCACATTTTCAGGTCCTAGCAATGGAACCATTTGTTGGCACAGGGGCATACCTAGGGTTCAACACTACAACAATGAACCAACAAAATCCTAACTATTAGCCCTTTTGGCAATACCTGCGAAGCAGATGAAGTCTCACTCGAGGTAGAGTCAGGGGTGGTTGCAGGATTCAGGTGTCTGCAACCTTAGCTAGGACATAGATCTATGATTATAATACTTGATAGATCACTTCCGACCATTGGTTCATCACGATTTAACCAATATCTACTTTGCAGAGAAAATAGAGCATCGCAACATTCACCCTGATCTAGTGTATTTAAGCACTTAGCATAAATAAATGGATCAATATAGCATATTCAAGCACTAAGCACATTCACCTATGTCAGATCTAGGATCCAGATTCATCATAAGCACAAAGCATAAACAGATCTATCTATCTATGTATATCAAGCACTTAGAAAATAACACATAAATACATCAACACATTGCAAAACGCAAAGAAACACAACATATACGTGGTTCACCCCCACCTTGGGGCTACGTCCACCAAATCTTCTTCTTTATTAGCTTCTTCAATAGGTTACATGCACAGAGCCTCAAAAACCTACTCCGCATAGGACAAAAGACCTGCGCAGCTCACTAGATCCTTCTTCCTTGTGTTACAGCACAAATCCCTTCATAGTTTGTTACAACCACTTGCACCTAGCTCTATAAGTCTCTTACAGTATGCACAAAGAATTTACAAACCACACTTGCACTTAGCACAACATCACATAGATGCCTCTTCTTCTTCTTCTCTTACATCGCCTAGACATCTATTCATATATTACAAAATAGGCCTAAGCATGGGTAAACCCATGGACTGACATTCCCATACCCGTTACATATTCTCAAATCCCAAAAAGGACCCAAAAAGGGGCCGAGATATCGCGATCTCTACTTCGTCTTGCGCTCCACCTTCGAAAAGATATCGAAGTCCCAAAATAGGTCAACTTGACCAAGGATCTCTGAAAACTTCGTCAAGGGCCAACACATGTCTTAGAAACAACTTTTATGAAGTGGTGGGGAGAAAAGATATATCACCTTTATTATTTAATTGAATTTGGATCATTAAAGAAGAAGGTTGGGGAAACC
>ML808523.1:26178-44924 GCA_009831015.1 Picea engelmannii | reverse complement strand
TATTGTGTAGGGAAAGAAGAAATGAATATCAACCTATTCAACCCCCTCTTGGGAACAATAATTATAAAAATCTACTGGATGATTCTAGAGATGAAGAGTATGTTGATTTTTGAATAAGAGATGCATTTTCTTCGGGATGAAACCGGTGTTATCGATCTAGCTCGGACTGACGATGAGAAATCTCTTGGTTCTAAGAAACAATATCTGGATAAAGACATGAGCCAATTTGGATTGTCATCTTCTCAATATAGATTGTTTTTTGATGCCTTGCAAGCTAAATTACATAAAAATATGATCTTATACCAATATCATCTTCTAGTAAAAAAGGACAATCACCCACAACCTAAAAAATTTCCTTTGAATCAATCTAAAGATTAAAAAAAATGAAGTAGTAACTACTACCAAAAAAAGGTCGATAATCAAGAACTACTGAAAGGAAACAATGAACATAAAGAAGTTGATAAAATTATTGAACCTTTTAACATTGAGAATGATGAGTTCAGAAAAATTAAAATACATGTACCCTTAATTGAATTGGCCAAGAATCCTCGCTATTAGAAACAAATTGAAAACATTATACCTGAAGTAGGGCCAATCAATCAACTAGATACTCTAAATTTGCATGTTGAATTCCCTAATATTATGTTTGGGGCACATATTGATGAGAAAGTAGAATTTGTTGCTCCTTTTTATGTGACATTAAAGGTTCATGATAATATGTTACATGATTGCATGCTGGATTTTGGAGCTTCACATAATCTAATGCATAAAATAGTAATGGAAAAGATGGGGTTAGAAATAACCATACCATATCATGACCTATACTCGTTTGATTCAAGGAAGGTTAACTGTGTGGGTATGATTAAATATCTAGTGGTGAATTTATCTCAGTTTCATATAAAGAGAATTACTATGGATGTGGCAGTTGTAGATGTACCTGCAAATTATGGTATGTTGTTGTCAATATATTGGGAAGGTAAGTTAGGAGGTACAATGTGGATGGATATGAACTAAGCTACAATTCCAATATTTGGAGGAGAAAATAGAATATTATATAGGGAGGCTAAGTTTTATTATGTGTTGAGTGATCAAGATAACCCCAAGAACTACCTTTCGTATGTTATGGAGGATGGCATTGGGTGATTCATGTTGATAATAATGAAGGATATGTTGAAATTTCAATTCCCAAGGATTTGTATTTTGATTTTGATATTAAAAATTATGAGATATTTAAATTATATTTTGATGGTTCATATTCCAAGGAAGGTTCTATAGCTACGGTATTGTTAATTTATCCCACAGAGGAGAAAATACCTTTGTCTTATAAAATATAATTTGAAACTACAAATAGTATTATTGAATATGAAGATTTAATTATGGGTTTGGAAGTTGTTATGAATATGAAAATAACAAAACCTTTAGCCTTTGGATATTTAGAGTTGGTAATGCAACAAGTGAGAACTATTTATCAAATGAAACACCCAAGAATGAGAGCATATAGAAATCAATTTTGGGATTTGGTAGATAACATTTTTGAAGATTTAAATATCATTGTTGTCCCTATAGAACTTAATCAGTAAGAAGACTCTTTGGAATTAGTTTCACGTACCTTTAAACTACCAAATTTACCCCAAGTCAAGTATGAAGTAGAAATGAGATATAGGCCATCTATCCCAAATCATATAAAGTATTGGTAGGCGTGTTATGATGACCAGTATATCAAAAGGATTCTAGAAGTGATATATGAGGTTTTTTCTACTGACATTGATTTGGATGATGATAAAGGGATTAAATATTTACTTGAAGAAAATACTAAAAAAATCCTAGGATTTAACAACTACATGGAAAATCAAAAAGTCCTACAATTGAAAAACAATTTCATCCCAAAGGGATTAGTTATTCTTGAACAATTCATGGATAGAAATGATGTGCCTATTAAACATGTTCTTCATCCAAAGGATAAATATGTCAATGAATGAAAATTAGGGACTCATGATGAACCAAAGTATATAAACTTGTCCAAATATTTGTCTGTGATAAAAACCAAAGGTATGTGAACATTGTTAAGGAATATGTTGGCATTTTGTCTTCGAAGTATGAAGACCTGAAAACTTATCACACTAACATCATTCAACATGGGATACCTTTAAAGAAAAAGATGACATAAGTTAATCTTGTCCTATTTCTCATCATTAAGAAATAATTTAGGAAGTTATTGGATGCCAAGATCATTCCCCTTGGATATTTAGAATGCGTAGAAACTCTAGTAGATGTAAGGAAGAAGAATGGGCAAAAATGACCATGTGTAGATTTATTAAACATAAACAAGCACTAACTAAAAGATAACTACCCCTTGTATAAAATGGATCACATATTACATGAGATAGTGTGATGCAGGAGCATCCATACAAAAGGCGCTTGAGGAGGAAAAGTCAACGACCAACACAAAATTTGAAGAAATCAAAATCTTGAAAGACATGGCAAGTTTAAAAGTTTTGATGTGGGTGTAATTAAAGTATCATTAAAAGGATAAGAAGATGAACCCTCAATGCAAGATCGAGGAGGATTGTAATTATGTCAATGTATTTATGGATGGTACAGATCTGTAGCCTTTTTCTCTAATCTATCTGTGCCTATCATTTATTATATGAGGCCTTAGTAGTTGATAGTATTAATTTGATAAGATAACACTTAAATGGTTGGAGGGAAACTCGATGAGGTTCTCTTTGTAAAGAATATGTAAACTATATGTCTGATTATTATGGTAAGAAGAAAAAAGATATGTTATAGAGAGTATTGTAGAAGTTGTTGAAGAAGTTTTTGAAAACCCTATGTACAGAGCACTCAAATTAATATAAAAAAGAAGGATTTGATCCAAATTCATGGTGTGTTATGTTCACTGTATTCATCTTATGAATGGTATGTTTTCAATTTTCTTTAAGTATCTGTTGTTGAGTTGTTTTATGTTTATGAACGTTGAGTGAATGTTTCTGTGAGGAAGCAATAAGTTTTAATTGTTTCTCTTCCTGAGGAAACCTGCAAGGAGTACAGTGTTAGTCCACAAGGAGTGCGTTGATAGGTTTTTGAGTTAATATCAAAAAATTTCAAGAGGGATGTCGTGGTTTCACTATCAGCATGAGTGCAAGGCATGCACATAAAGCACGTAGGAGGTGAGTAGGCCGAGTCATTTGTTGGACTCGTTCATTTGATGAAAGGTTGGAAAATTCTTTGTTGCAAGGAGTTCACAGAGGTGAGTAGATTTCTCTGAGATATAAAGAACGTTTGGAGAAATTCCACAAGGTGTGCGAGGAAAGGAACCCAAATGACTTCTGAGTTTGTAGTGAAGGCTAAGCTCAGGAGAGGTACGAGTATTTTTTCCAAAGGATTAGTTAATCTTAGGAAGGATATAGGTTTCACAATTGTTCAAAAGGGAAATCAAGAGTTTGAGTCACCCTCAAATTTCACAAAGCTCAAGAGGGAGAGTTGTTTTTAGATTGGTGGTCGAAAACCACTTAGGAAAGTTCCTAAGGGTTAAAACTTTGGAGGACTCAAAGGGGACATAGATTTTTCAGGATACAAAGGGTTGAAACTTAGAAGTGGGAGCATGGTGTGGAAAGGGAATACTACAAGTAAGGGTGTATTTCTAGATTTACTCTAGACCGTCTGATCAAAGGAGGAGAGGAAACATGTCATAAGATCCTCTTCTTTGAAAGGAATTTACTTCAGAGGGAACACAGGCTTGAGGGTCCAAAAATTCCGAAGGTGAATTAGCGAAGAGATTTGATCCGTCAACCTAGTAGAAGATCTGACCGTTGCATGTTTGTAAGTTTTCACCGAATCGGAGTTTAGTATTTTTTGGACTTGGTGTCCACAAGATTCCTGAAGTGTGGATTCCGAGGTGAGTTAAGGTGCGAGTTTCAGAAGGTTGGTAGTCAAAAACAGAAAAGATTTCTGAAGGCCAAACTATGGAAGGGAATTTTTGGTTTAAGCCCCCAATCATAGCCTATCATCCCGAAAACCCAAGGGAGCCAACACCAGGGGCCTGGTTCTCAAATGAAGGAGGGGTTCACAAATTGAAGGGTAGAGGTAGCTCCCGAAATCAATTCATCAATTCACATGAGCAATGGAATTAGACCTATGTATGTAATAGTTGAAATTGGGTCCTATTGAATCCCGAAGGACCATTCTGGTTTCTTCCTGTGGAAGATCCATCGACCTGGAGGTCAATAAGCCTCAGGAGAGAGGAGGGTATGCATCAAGTGGTATCAAATCCACACACGACATAAATTTTTTGTAGGCTGAAAAAGACACAGGACAGTAAAATAAATTTAACTCAGAGGAAGAAGAAGCTTGGAACAATGCCTCCAAGGAGACGTGCATAGAGACCTATGCCTGACCCATCTATGGAAAGAGAGATGAGGGAACTTCATTCTTGTTTATATGCCATGGATATAACAAAAATAAGGGCACCTGATGATGGAGACATCAGGAAGGCCGAAAGTGAAGAAGTAGGATCTGAATAAGTTGTTACAGAGGATGTTACAGAGGAATGATTACTTAAAGTTGTTGCACATATGGGATCAAGAGAAAAATTGGACATCCCAATGTATGAAGGTAATCTAGATGTAGAGGAGATGCTTGATTGGTTCAGGGCTCTTGATAGATATTTTGATTATGAAGACATTGAAGAAGAGAAGAAGGTCAAACATGCAGTCACAAGACTAAAATGGCATGTAGCACTGTGGTGGGATGAATTGCAGGCTGACAGGAGGTGAAAATAGAAGAAAAAGATAAAGAGTTGGGATAGAATGGTAAGCAAGAAGAAAGACAAATTCATAACTAGGGATTATCAAATTAATTTGTTCAGAAGACTATAGAATTTGAGGCAGAAGGGAATGATAGTTAAAGAGTATACTGAAGAGTTTTATAGGATGAATATTAGAGCAGGTCACAGGGAAAGTGATGATGAGAAGGTATCCAGGTACATTAATGGCCTAAGGTATGAGATTCAGGATGAGATCAACATGGTAACCATTATAAATTTTGAAGATGCTTATCAGATTGCTTTGAAGGCAGAGGAGAAGTTGGAAAGGAAACAAATCCAAAGGGGAAAAGGTATAAGTCTAAACAAAGGAAAGGAAATTACTGATGATGGAGTTCAGAAGCCCAAAGATGAGGTATGGAAACCTCATAGTCACCCAGAAAGAGGAGGAAGCTCCATATGGAGACAATATGTTGGTGGAAGAAATACTTTTCCTCGCCGAAGAGGAAGAGGAAGAGGAGGTGAAGTAACATGTTTTTCCTATGGAAAGGTAGGAAACATGTCTTGGGAATGCCCTGAGAGGAGGAAAGAAGGAGGAGGCCAAGCTCACATTTCAGAAGATCAAAGGAGAAATGTTGAAATAGTAGGTGGAGAAAGTGGAAGGTCTTGAATGATGAGAAAGGTTCTCTTTAAACCAAAGGAGGAAGTGGAGAAACCAATCCAAAGGAATAGCTTGTTTAGGACTGCTTGCAAGACCAAGGACAGGGTCTGCAAAGTGATAATAGACAATGAAAAAATTGACAATCTAGTATCCACTGAGATGGTGGATAAGTTAGGGTTGGAGATAACTGCACATCCCAACCCATATAGAGTTTCATGGTTGAAAAAAGGATACCAGGTAATGGTTACTAAACAGTGCCAAGTTGAATTCAAGATAAGAGGATATAGGGATGAGATCTTGTGTGATGTGTTTCCTATGGATGTTTGTCATATTTTTGGGGAAGTTCGTGGAAATATGATATAATTGTCATTCATGATGGAAGGAAGAACACCTATACTTTAGAAAAGAATGGTAGGACACACATGTTGTTGCCAATTGAAGACAAGAAAGCGAAGGAAGAATCCATCCCAAGAATACTTCTCATGAGTGGGAAGAAACTCCTGAATGAATTCAAGAAATAACAAGGAATGCAGTTTGTTGTAGTAAGGAAACAAAAAGTCATTTTGACAAGTACTTCAATGGAGGATTTGCCTCAAGAAATTCAGGAACTGCTGGAAAATTTTGTTGATATAGTCATGGATGAGATTCCTTTCTCATTTCCATCTATAAGGAGTATAAGCCATCATATTGACCTCATACTAGGATAAATTCTACCAAACAAAGATGCATATAGGTTGACACCTTAAGAGAATGAAGAGGTCAAGAAGCAAGTTCAAGATTTGATGGACAAAGGTTTGATAAGGGAAATATTGAGTCCATGTGTTGTACCAACAATACTAAGTCCAAAAAAATATGGAGGATGGAGAATGTGCATAGACTCGAGAGCTATCAAAAAAATCACCATCAGGTACAGATTTCCTTATCGAGAATGGATGACTTAATGGATTGTTTAAGTGGAGAAAATGTTTTTTCCAAGATTGACTTAAAGAGTGGATATCACCAAATAAGAATGAGGGAAGGTGATGAATGGAAAACAAAATTCAAGATGAATGAAGGGCTGTATGAATGGCTCATCATTCCATTAGGGTTAAAAAATGCTCCAAGTAAATTTATGAGATTGATGAATGAAGTGCTGAAATATTTCATTGGTAAGTTTGTGATTGTGTATCTTGATGATATATTGATCCTCAACAAGACTAAATAAGAGCATATGAGACATTTGACTTTAGTGATGAGGAGGTTGCAGTGAGAGAAGCTAATGATAAATCTAAAGAAATCCTCTTTCAGGAAGACAAAACTCATTTATTTGGGGTTTGTAATTTTGGCCAATGAACTGAATATGGATCATGAGAAAGTAAAAGAAATAAAAGAATGACCATCACCAAGAAACATCTTCAAGGTGAGAACATTCCATGGTTTAGCAAGTTTCTATAAGAAGTTTATCAGAAATTTTAGTGGGATATGTACATCGATTTTAGACATAGTAAAGAAGAGACATAAGTCTTTTAATTGGACAAAAGAAGCAGAGAAGAGCTTCATATTATTAAAGGAGAATATAACTAGACAACCAAATCTAGTTTTGACATAATTTGGTAAGACATTTCAAGTAAGGTGTGATGTGAGTGGAGCTGCAATTGGAGTTGTCTTAAGCCAAGATAACATATCAATTTTGTATTTTAGTGAGAAGATGAATGATACAAAGAAGAATTACTCCACATATGACAAAGAGTTTTATGCAGTAATACAATCTTTAAAGAAATGGAGACACTACTTGATTCCTAAAGAATTTGTCTTATACAGTGATAACCAAGCCTTACAATTCATAACTAGACAAGAAAAATTGAATCAAAGACATGCCAAATGGATTGAATTTATGTAGAATTTTACTTTTGTAATTAAACATATCTATGGAAACACTAACAAGGTTGTTGATGCATTAAGCAGGAGATGTTTGATTCTGCAGGAGTTTCAGGTGAAGATCTTGTGGTTTGAATACCTTAAGGAAATGTATAGTGATGATTCAGATTTCAAGGAAGCATATGAAGCATGCATGAATCATGTCTTGAGAGACAGAAGACAGTGGGAATAATAATTGATTCAAGATGGATTGTTTTTTAAAGGAAATCAACTATGTATCCAAAAATGTTCCATGAGGGAAAATATTCTAAAGGAGAAGCATAGTGAAGGATTGGTTGGACATTCCGGCCATGAAAAAACATTTGCACAATTGAACTGTTCATATTATTGACCAGGTATGAGAACATAAGTAAAAGGGTTTGTTAATAGGTGCATAATTTTCCAACATGCTAAGGGAAAATGATAGAACACAGGATCGTATCAACCATTACCAAAACCAAAGATACGTTGGGATGAAATAAGCACGGATTTTGTATTGGGTCTGCCGAGAACCCAAAGAGGTTGTGATTCCATATTTGTGGTAGTGGAAAAATTTTCTAAAATGGCACACTTTATCCCATGCTAGAAGACAAATGACGGAACACACATTGCAAATTTGTTTTTTAAAGAAGTTGTTAGCCTTCATGGATTACCAAAGAGCATTGTATCAGACAGAGACACCAAGTTTGTTGGACATTTCTGGAGAAAACCATGGAACAATTTGGGAACAAATTTGTCCTTCATCTAATCTTATCATCCTAAAAAAAATGGACAGACTGAGCTAGTGAATAGGAAATTGGGAAATTTGTTGAGGAGTCTGGTCACTAAACAACGTATTCAATGGGATCAGATTCTACCACAAGCAAAGTTTGCTTACAATGAATCATAGAATAGAAGCACTGGAAATATCCCATTCCAAATTATGTATGGAATGAAGCCAATAGGAGTGTCTGAGTTTAGATACATAGAACAACGTGAGTTTAGGAGTGTTGGAGGAGAGGATTTCACTGCAAAAATGAAGAAGCTCCATAGACAGATCAGAAAACAATTGTAAAACTCTATCCAAGAGTAAAAGCATAGAGTTGATCAACACAGGAGAGAGCTTCAATTTGAAGTGGGAGACTTAGTTTTAGCACATCTCATAAAGGAGAGGTTCCCAAGGGGAACATACAACAAATTGAAGATGAAAAAGATTGGGCCATGCAAAATATTGAGAAAGTTAGATGCTAATGCTTATGAATTAGAGTTGTCGGATGATGTGGGCATATCACCCATATTCAACATAGCAGACATGTATCCTTACAGGGAAGATGAGGTAGGAGGACCCAAAGATCAACAAGAGATTCAATGGGGAAAACAGAGGCCTATAGCAGAAAAGACAAAGATGGAGAACATTATTGATCAAAGGTCTAGTAAGAAGACCAAAAGAAAGACCTACTATGAGTATCTGGTCAAATGGAAAGGACACCCCGTAGAGGATGACGATTGGTTTAGTGAAGCAGATGTCAAGAAACATGGAAGGACAATGCAAGAGCTCATGGACAGGAGACCATGAATTTTTTTCCATAGGAGTATGATGTAGGAGAATCCATACAAAAGGCACTTGAGGAGGAAAAGTCAACGACTAATGAAAATTTTGAAGAAATCAAAAGATTGAAGGATGTGGCAAGTTTAAAAGTTTTGATGTGGGTTTAATTAAAATATCATTAAAAGGATAAGAATACGAACCCTCGATGCAATATCGAGGAGGATTGTAATTTTKTCAATGTATTTATGGAAAGTATAGATTTGTAGCCTTTTTCTCTTATCTATTTGTTCTTATCATTTATTATATGAGGCCTTAGTAGTTGATAGTCTTAATTTGATAAGATAGCACTTAAATGGTTGGAGGGAAACTCAATGAGKTTCTCTTTGTAAAGAATATGTAAACTATATGTCTGATTATTATGGTAAGAAGAAAAAAGATATGTTGTAGAGAGTATTGTAGAAGTTGTTGAAAACCCCTATGTATAGAGCACTCAAATCAATATAATAGAGAAGGCTTTGATCCAAATTCATGGTGTGTTATGTTCACTGTTCTCATCTTATGAATGGTATTTTTGAAATTTTCTTTCAGTCTTTGTTATTGGGTTGTTTTATGCTTATGAACATTGAGTGGATGTTTATGTGAGGAAGAAATAATTTTTAATTGTTTCTCTTCCTGAAAAAACTTGGAAGGAGTGTAGTGTTAGTCCGCAAGGAGTGCATTGACAGGTTTCTGAGTTAATGTTAGAAATGTTCAAGATGGATACTGGGGTTTCACTATCAGTAGGAGTGCAAGGCTTGCACAGAAACTACGCAAGAGGTGCATAGGCCGAGCCATTTTTGGACTCATTCATCTGAAGAAATATTGGAAAATTATTTGTTGCAAGGAGTGCACAGAGGTGAGTAGATTTCTCTGAGAGATAAATAACATTTAGAGAAATTCTATAAGGTGTGCGAGGAAAGGAACCTGAAAGAATTTTGAGTTTGTTGTGAAGGTTAAGCTCGAGAGTGGTAGCGAGTGTTTTGTCCAAAGGAGTAGTTAAGATCAATAAGGATAGAGGTTTCACAATTGTAGAGAAGGTAACTCAAGAGTTTGAGTCACCCTCTAATTTCAAAAATATCAGGAGGGAGAGTGGTTTTTAGATTGGTGGTCGAAAACCACTTAGGAAATTTCCTAAGGGTCGAACATTTGGAGGACTCAAAGGGGACATACAGTTTTCAACGTGCAAAAGGTTGAAGCTCAGAAGTGGGAGCACGATGTGGAAAGGGAATACTACAAGTAAGGGTGTAGATCCATATTTACTCTAGACCGTCTGATCAAAGGAGGAGAGGACACATGCCATAAGATCCTATGATTCACAAGGAAGGTACTTTGGAGGGAACATGGGCTCGAGGGTCCAAAACTTCCGAAGGTGAATTAGCGAAGAGATTTGAGCCGTCAACCTAGTCAAATATCTTATCGTTGCGTGTTTGGAATTTTTCTCCCAATCGAAGTTCGAGATTTTTGGGACTTGTTGTCCACAATAATCCCAAAGCACGAATTCTGAAGTGGGTTAAGGTGCAGGGTTTGGAAGGTTGCAATTCGAAAACGGAAAAGATTTTCGAAGGCCAGACTCGCGAAGGGACTTTTTGGTTTAATCCCCCAGTCATAGCCTATATTCCTAAAAACCCAAGGGAGCTAACACTAGGGGCCTAACACTCAAATGAAGGAGTGGTTCATGAATTGAAGGGTAGAGGTCACGCCAAAAATCAATTCATGTGAGCACTGGAATTGGACCTATGTATGTGATAGTTGCAATTAGGGTCTATTGAATGCCCGAATGACCATTCTGGTTCCGTCCTATGGAAGATCCATCGACCAAGAGGTCAAGAGGCCTCGGGAGAGAGGGGGTTTTGCATCATAGTGGGATCTAGTATAATATCTATGATTGGTGTTTTTTTTTGTTATAATTAAGTGGTTATTCGTTTGGATGATAGAAACAATATTGAATTTACTACCCCTTTGGAAACTTTCATGTATGAAAAGATTCCTTTTGGCTTGATCAATGTAGGGGATATGTCTCAAAGAGCTATGGATATAGAATGTTTGGTAGAAAAATATAAATTCATAGTTATTTACTTATATGACATAATTTCCTTTTTAGGGTCTAATGATGATCATCTCAAAAATTTAAGACAAACTTTCATTAACTGTAGAAGAGTTGGTTTATCCTTAAATCCCAAGAAGTCCCATTTTTTAGTGAAAGAAGGTAAGATGTTAGGTTATATATATTATGAATAATTGGTTAAAATATATCTTGATAGAGTGGAGGAAATAAAGTTGAATGGTTTACCAAGGAACAAAAAAGAAGTACAATCATTTTTAGGAAAGATAAATTTTATGAGAAGGTTTATTCCAAATTTTGCAGATATTATGAAAAATATAGTTGACATGCTTAAGAAAGACAATGGAATTAAATGGACTAAATAAGTCAAATAATAAGTTAAAAAAATTAAAAGTATTTAGAAGAATTGTAGATTTTAACCTTGTACAATTATTTACTACAAACAAATATTTAGTAAAATAATAGAAAAGATACAATGGAAAATACACACATTACATAGAGATTTTTCCCCTGGAAACCCAAACTGGGAAAACCATCGTATTCTATATTCATTCACTTCATACATTGTTTACAATACAATATACATATAGGAGCCAAAGGCATCCAAAACCCTAAACCAATGAAATAGATTAGTCAACAACCCTGATTCCTTAACCAAAAATAGAAAACCATCGGCAAAAACCATGTGCTAAAAAATCGCCTAACAATGAACATGAAAATCGAGGTGACATGAAAAATGAGTCAAAAAAGGTGACACATTTCTCAAGGCAAAAACAAATTCTTGGGGGCACTTCCCCTGAACCCCTTCCCACTTGGAGCAATGTAGCAGTCATTAGTGCTAGTCATGCAAAGAATGTAACACATACCCAACATTCTCCCACTTGTTGTTTTCTTTTCATATGGGGGGTTACAGGGTTACATAGTAAACAATCCAAGGAAGAAATGCAGATAGATCCTCTGCAGCAAGAGAACTTCTTAGTGCTCACATATTATGTTAATGAATTTGCAACATTCTTCAAAGTGTCCACCTTCATCAACAAAACTTTCTTTTCTTCAACCATGTCTCTCACAAAGTGATATTGAACATCAATATGATTTGTCTTTGAATGATAAGTTGGGTTCTTCACCAGAGAATTTGTCCTCTGAATATCACAATATATCCTTACAACTTGTTGTACCAACCCAATACATGAACACAATATTTGTATCCATGTTGCTTCCTTTATTGCATGAGTGGCTTCCATGTGTTCAAATTCCTTAGTTTAAAGTGCCATTACAAACTATATTTTGCTCATACAGCTAATTTCTCCTTTAAACAGGTCAAACACATACCCGGTTGTAGATATCCTATGATCTAGATCTCCATCCTAGTTTACATCCACAAATACATGTATGTCCAACACTTTGTCCAATCCTGGTCTTCCTTGGTAGCACAATCCATAGCTAGCAATGCCACACAAATACCTAAAATCCCTTTTTATTTTTTTCCAATGTTCCTTCCCTGGTTTTGACATATACCTTCTCAAAACTCCCACTGCATGTACAATTTATGGTCTAGTATAGACCATTGCATACATCAAAATCCCAACTTCACTTGCATATTGAACACGAGACATGTCCTCCTCCTCTTCATGTGTCTTGGGACAATGGTCCACAGATAAATTTACACCAGCAGGAATAGGGACCTTGATCGGTTTACAATCCTGCATATTAAACCTCTCCAATATTGTCTCCACCTATTTTCTTTGATTTAACCAGAGTTTCCTCTTTTTTGATCTCTTTTAATTTCCATGCCCAAAATGAAATTTGCAGCACCGAGATCCTTCATGTCAAATTTAGAGGACAATTGAGTTTTCACATCCTGGATAATATCCTTGCTGTTTCCTATTAGCAACATGTCATCTTAATACAATACCAAATAAATCAAATGATCACCAATTAATTTAAAATACACATAGTAATCCTATTTTCTTCTTGTGAATCCAAGTCCCAACATATAAGTATCAAATTTTTGATACCACATCCCTAGTGATTGTTTTAAGCCATACAAGGACCTTTTCAGCTTGCATACCAACTCCTTCTTTCCCTCCACGACAAAACCTTATGGTTGCTTCATAGATATTTCTTCTTCTAGATCACCATGTAGGAATGTTGTATTCACATCCATCTATTCTACTTCAAAATAAAATGCAACAACAATAGATTATGGAAATCTAATAGAAGTTAACTTGGCAACATGAGACAAAATCTCACCAAAATAAATTACGTCAACCTGGGAATAACTCTTTCTTACTAACCAAGATTTGTATTTCTCCACTTTTCCTTTTGCATTCAGCTTCATTTTAAATACCCATTTTCTTCCAATTTGTTTTATTACATTTGGAAAATCCACTAGATCCGAAGCCTCACTCTTATTCAAGGATGTCATTTTTTCATCCATGGACTTTTTTCATAGTTTTCCATCCTTTGAATCCACTGCCTCCCTAACAGTTCTAGGATCAACATCAATAATAGACAAAGAAAAATTTAAACAAAAATTAGATGGAGTATGCATTTTTCGCTTGTCTTTTTTCTTGAACCAATCTCCTCAACTGGAGTATCATGATCTTCTTCTTCTGATTCATGTTCTTTTGTAGAGTTTGATTCATCATCCTTTAAATAAAACTCTATTTTCTTTGGTTCTTCCTTACTTGGTAGGACATCCTGTTTGACAATATATTTTATTTCTCTAAATACCACATCTCATCTATACACAACCTTCTTGGTTTCTAGGTTCCAAATATTATATCCTTTGATACCATATTTATACCCACTAAAGATACACTTTTCATCCTTGTTATCTAACTTACTCTTGTTTTCCTTTGGAACATGAACACATGCCTCATATCCAAATACCCTGAGATGTGTGCAAGAAGTATTCTTACTAGTCCATACCTCTTTTCGAGTCTTGTCATCTAGTGTTGACTAGGGTGATTTGTTGACCAAGTAACATGTAGTACCCACTGCCTCTACCCATAATTATTTCCCTAACTGAGAACCCCTGAGAATGCACCTTTCTTTTTCCATCAACATCTTGTTCATCCTTTATGCAACTTCATTCTGATGAGGTGTATATGGAGTAGTCTTATGCCTTCATATACTGCACTTCTTACAGAATTATTCAAATTCATTCCAGTAGAAATCTCCACCATTATCTGTCCTCAACATCTTAATTCTTTTCTCTTTTTGATTATAAACAAGATCCTTACACTCTTTAAACCTGTCAAAGAATTCAAATTTCTTTCTAAGAAAATATATCCAAATATTCCTCGATAAGTCATCTATAAATGAGACATAGTACAGATATTTTCTCGATGATGGAACTGATACAGGTCCAAACACATCACTATGAACTAGTTGTAAAATTCCTTTTTCCCTCATTGCACTAGAGGGGAATCTTAACTGATTATGCTTACCATATACACAATGTTCATAAAAATCAAAATCTAGAGAGCATTTAGGCATACCTTCAACCATACCTTTATCATGTTGTAGTCAAAGACCCTTCACTCCTATATGCCCCAATATTTGATGCCACATCATAACCTTTTCTCCAGAGACTGTAGGATTTATTTCTTCTTCAACTCTAATATCTGGAAAAATGGAACTATTAAACCCATCACTAATAGTTCTTCCTTATAGCTTATACAGAGTTCCAAACAAAACTCTCTTTAGAAACACCATTTCTCCTCGAACCATCCTGTATATTTCCTTTTCAAATATTGTTTTTACACCTACATTGTCCATTTTTCTTATAGAAATCAAATTTCTGGCAAATCCTGGGATGTGCAGAACACCAAGTAGTGTTCTAATCCTTCCATCTATGAGCCTCAACTTGACATTTACTCATCCTATGATTATGGTTGTCGAGTCATCCCCCTTAAAAAGATTACCTCCATCATACCTTTCATATTCATAAATCTACTCCCTGTGGAGATTCATATGAAAGGATGCACTTGAGTCAACCAACTATGCCTCATGATCTGCATGTGTGCTTGAAGAATCCAAGTACACATCCCCTCCTTCTTCCTTGGAGGTATTTTTTTTTTGTTTTTACGAGGAAAATCACTCTATGGGAAATGGTAAACCACAACAGATGGAATGACCATGGAAATCAACTATAATCGTGAGTATTCTATATAAACAAAAATTCTAACAAGACAAGATAAAGATCCTACCTTGTTTGGAAGTTTGATGAAGACCACCATTGAGCACTCAACTCAAAGCTTTATACCTGCAACATGTCCTCAAAAACCAAGATATGTAAGCATATGGTGATAATATATATTATTAGAACATATAATATCATAATCCATCAACATTCATAACAAATTTTCCCATGGAATAACAATTCAAATATTTGCAATATATTAATTGGACGAGAAAAGAGTATTTCTATTAAAATATGATCAACAAAAGTGTATGAGTGACAAAATTTCATGTCGACATGTCTCGGAACCGAGAAACTGAGTCTCTTCCATCTAGGCCTCCACCACTTCAATCCTCCACCAAAGGAAAGCTCATATAAGAGATACAATGAGGTTCTCCATCAAAAAGGGAATATCTTGGGGGTTGAACAATGTGTTCAGATTTTAAACGACGAAGGGATGCAAACTCAATATGAAGTGAATAATTTCTCCAACACAATTTTTAGTTTTGAGCACCATACTCAATGTACGTGGGTTGTAGTGGTGAAACCTGTGTATATGCATGATGTATAACTAATAGGGAGAGTATATGTGGGAAAATATGATTTTTAGCTATGGGAAGTGCAAAAGGGGACTTCAATTCTGCATAGGGAAATGGAGAAGACCTTCTAAGAAAGTTGCATGGGGTGAGGAAAATATGTTTATAACAGATGAATCCTAATGTGTGAGGTCATAAGAGTATCTACGATGGCTGAAATACATTATAATTCCTAGAAGGGGAGTAATGGAGACCCATTTGGATGAACTAGTTTCTCATGAGAATATTAAAATCCATAATGACTTTGTACACAGGGTTACCAATTTGAATTACACTGTAGATCCATGTGGAAATATACCAAACATTTGTTCATGGCCATGAATAGGAAATACAAAATAGATACATGCCATAGGATTTCATAATCAGGAACAAGGCCCAATGAAAACCAGTCTCAAAATCAATCTAAAGATATATGTAAACAATGGCGTATAATCTGATCTCCCATGATCACTAAAATCATATTGGTACTGATCCAATGAATGATAGCAACAAATCATGAAAGTTGTGAATATAAACTGATGTCTTCAAGTCTTCTACACAATCCTCCAAAGGTGCAAGTCTACATCATGTGACTAGAGGAGTTGAGGTCTAACAAAATGAGACTTTGTTTGATTACCAAGCATTAAGGTATATTGTTAACAAACGTGAGAAAACCTACCGATAATGAAAGTAGGAATAAAGGCATCGAGTACATTCTTACAAGTCTGAATAAAGGTGTTGAGGTCGAACACTTGAATAATACATCGATCATGATACATTGATGTATTCCCAACTATCGATGGAGAGAGAACCTGCCACTAATGACTGCAAGCCTCTAGGTACTCATAGGACTCTATGCCTCGTTTCCAAAATAGATTAGATGAATTCGATGGAAGGAGACCCCCTAAAAGGAGAGCATTAAGGAATATCTCATCATTCAGTACGAGGTACAAAGAAATAGCTTTATGATTTGGAGGAACTCGGACGAAGAACATGTTCATGAACTAATGACCCTATGTGTATTTTGCATGCACCAAAAGCAAGTAGTGCACAAAAAATACCCTCTCAATAGCAGTCGATAAGGAAAACTGTCGACAAATGCAAGAAAACCACCAATAGGGATAATGGCATCCAAGACATTGCAAGAATACCAATGTGTGAATAGGTTTCTTGTCATCGAACAAAAGGGAAACCCCTGAGTCAGCTACCAATGAGGAGATGTCGACTGTTGGGTTCAAGGTTACCTACCCATAATGAAAGTAGGACTAGGGTGCACGGTAGGACTACAGGTTTATGTATCTTTGAGACACACTGAGGGTATGGCTGACATGCAAAGTCATGAGTTTTTAGAAATGGTTTACATGGGCTTATACACTTCCTTTGAACAAGAGCATGAAGCATATGGAGAAATTTGATGGCATAGAATCAATGATGAAACTTTGTGATGCAGGAGGCATCAATCAAAATCTTCATAGGGACTAGAAGAGTAACCAGTCGAAGGAGTAAACTCTAAGTAACAAGCTCAGATTTGTAAGTTCATGCTAAACCCACACTTTGGATGACAAGTGGACTCAAAATTTTGTGCTTTGTTCAAAGGTGACACAATTGCTGCCAACATGAGATAATATTTCGTTCTCGCCCGTCTTTTTTTTTTTTTCATAGACAAATGAATGCCATGATACAGAGGAGGAAATGAGTTTCGCGAGTAAGAAACTAGTTCCGATAGTGGTACATATTATCAATGAAAGGAGGTGCATGCAAGACGCGGACACTCGAGGGAATGTTTCCACTGAGGGTACAGGGTGTCAAGTTGCAAAGGATATAAGAAAGTCTTTGCTTGGATGGTGATGAAAATTGTTGAGGTAATAGGATTATAACTTGAAAGTGGGAACCGAAAATAGGCTCAATACTACAACAAAGAGAATGAGATGCAATTAAAACTTAACTCCAAAGAATTTCCTTTTTCATCAATTTATTCCCCTAAGCCCGAAAAAGTATAAAATAATACCAAATAGAACTCTTCTAGCCACTAGTGACTAGAGTATTCCTTTTTAGAAACTAGTCTACTTGGTCCGAAAAACGGGTTAAAATTACACCAAATATACTTCCTTTCAAATGAATTTAACGAGTGTGAAAGAGACAAGTTCAATCGACAAATTTTTCACTTTTTTATAGAATAAAAAAAGAGCTTAACCAAGACTCAAGAATGTTGAACTAAGAAGCATATCATGGGGGAGTCCAGGGATCTCGTGCAAGACATCTGTCAAAAGTCATCAACTCACAGATAGATGACACAAGATTTGGAAAACCCAAAGATTTCCAAGTCGAGGAGGATAAAATACTTGTAGAGGTTACCTGATATACAATATATTGAAGAATCCCCCTTATTTGGAAGGGTGTAGAAGAAGGAAGTCTAGACTCTACAAGATCATTCCAATCAAAGGAAATCACCCTAGGACTTTGAGGGAGTGTACATGAAGAGAGTGGAATTCTCCCTTGTTCAGGAGGTATAGAACTAAAAATGCTAAGGACATGGTCAAAAGATGCATCAACCTTCAAAAGAAGAGTGGGATTGACCGAATATTGCATCGACAATGTCACTTCCTTATACTTGTCACTCTCCAAGAGAAGAGTGGCATTGATCGAATATTGCATCATCACGACCACTTCTTCAACCATTGGTTGAAAATCATTTGATTCAACATGGTCAAGAGATGCATCACTCCTTAAAATAGGAGTGATGTTGGCCGAAGATTGCATCAACATGACTGTTGGTTGAACAAGATGAGAGGAAACATGGTCAATAGATGCATCACCTCCCAAAACAAGAGTGGTTTCGACCAAAGATTGCATCGACTCAACTGTTTTACCAACCAAAGAAGGATTAGAATGTTGGGAAACCAAATATGACTCATAACCTGAAGGCCTACCAGACAAGGACTATGTTTCTTGTAACACAATAGTAGTAAGGCACAAAGGAGTTAGGTGACCTCCTTTGCAAAGTCTACAAAGGAACTTGGGCTTACGTCCTATA
>ML808522.1:137126-150543 GCA_009831015.1 Picea engelmannii | reverse complement strand
ATGGTTACATAATCGTGGTTGTTTTATACTTCAATAAATAAGCTAAGGCTATTCATACATAGTATAATGATGGCACAACATTAGATATTTTTTCATTCGATCACATTATCGCTAGGTTTGGTGTGCCTACAAATATTTGTATGGGTCACAAGTCACATTTTTACAATAAGATGATATTTGAACTAGCTTACAGATTCAGTTTTATCCATGAGAACTTAACACCCTATTACCCATAGGAGAACTAGCATGTAGAAGATATTAATCATGTTCTATAAATAACTATCCAACATATTATAGGGAAATGAAAACGAAACTGGAACCTTATTCTATTTTTGGCACTATGGGCATACCAGACCTATGTGAAAACTTCCACTATATTCACACCATTTCAACTTGTTTATGGAATGGAGGCATTATTTCCTATTGAATGAAAAATCCCTTTGTTAAAACTCATGATAAAACTCTTTCCCAACACTTCTATTGAGGAAGAAAATATCTTGTATTTGTCCTTTCTTGATGAAAGTCATCATGAAGACACGATGTCCAATGAGACTTGTAAGAAGAATGTCAAAGATCATATGATAAAAAATTTCATTCTCATGTCTTTGCAAAAGGAGACTTGGTTTTTGTCTATGATTAAGACTGTGATACATTTGGTGCATGTAAATTGGAACCCCTTTGGCATGATCCTTACATTGTTAGCCATGTATTGAAGAAAGGGGCCTATGAGTTAGTTGATTATGAAGGAAATTTTTTGTTGGAGCCTCACAATGGGATCTATCTCAAAAGGTATTCTACATAGGCCAAAATCAACGTAGTACTTTGTATATAATGTAGTTTTAGTAGCTTATGTGGTGTGAGTGATTTTTGTTTTTGTGTGTGGGTTTATTTAGTTTGATGCTTATCATGCTCAATGATTGATTTCCATATGTCATTGTATACCCAAGTATATGTAGGTTCCACTAAAAGTTCCAACCATAGTACCGAGAACATTTCTTCTACTGCTTAGGTTATCATCTCACCCACCGACTAGTTGGTGAGTTTAGGGGGCATATGCCTTGGCCATACAATCAACAATACTATGGAATATAGTGTGGTCATTAATCTATTGTCCAAAGAAATTTTTCTTGGCATTTTTCAGGTTACTTGTACATTTGGATTCTTAATTAGTGGTATCACAATTGAATAACGCCTATCTGGTTAGAAATCCTACATAGATTAGAATTTTTTTAAGGGTGGGTCTCATTCAGATGTATTTTGATTATTTTGTTTACAATCATATTCCAAGAAGTTCAAACACATTGATTTACTCATTAGTTAAGTATGTTCTAGATTGAAATTTTTCATTAAATTAAGCATTAACACAAAAATACATGTACATAAACACATGAATTTACAATCACATCATTATAATTCATAATTAATAGACCAACCATATGTATATAAAATACATATCCAGTAAATCATGTAAAAAAATCCAAAAACAAAATTATAAAATGAACACACAATCTTACTCCTACCTAGCTCTGATAGAATAGAATTGTGTTAGTGGAATCTCTCACAATATGTATTATAAATTTCAAGAGGTGATAATTTTTATTTCGTTCATTACTTTTGATTCATGTAATATTTATTTTTAGATTCCACTATGCAATTTAACATAAGATCTAGTGTTTTTGGATGGTTCTTTTAATATTACTAAGAAAAACACTCAGGAAGATACTCTATAGTACCTGGATAATTAGGTAGTGCAACTAAGGGTATGGTTGATCCTCCTTATTTGGTTCCATGAGATATTAAACCAACTACTACAGTTCAATATTGAATGTATATCATAGAGCTATAGCATAGGGAAGATCGTTATTTGTAGGAACCCTGTAAATCCCAACCCTTAAAGACAAAAGAGAAGAGAAGATAAACAAAGGGAATTGTGTTTGTGAAGCCCTAACTCCTGCATCCTACTTGCAAAAATCCTACATAATTGTACCTATTATCAGTTTTGGAATTCTGTCATTATAGTATTTTTCATGTTGGAGTATAATTTGAGTATAGTGGTTCCTTTGACACCTTTATTTGGGACCCATCCAATTGGATTTCTCGCTTCACCCTAATCATTCTGGTACCTATCACTTCTAATTCATTTTTCCACGGACCCACCCACCCTTCCCAGAACCCTTGTTTTCTAACTATACCATTGGATTCCTCCTTTTCCCCTAATCATCATGGTATATATCACTTATCCATTTTTTTCCCTGCACCCACTCCCTCTCAGAAACCCCTCATTCCCAAACGTCCACCACTGGAAACCAAGAAATCATTAATCCACAAGATGAAATCACACAACACAAGGAGACCATCCAAAAAATTACTTCTCAAATTGCTTCTGTCAGTTCCAATCTTAAAACCTTCAAGGACAATGTTAAGGGAGAATTTGACTCCATCAATGACCGATTTGGCTACTTCCAATACACTCTGAACTAATTGTTAAAACAATCCTAGGTACCTCCCTCCTCTGACCAACCTTCACACTTAGAAGGTGCATACTCTTCCCATACTATGGAATTTCATTACCACTCCCTTCATCATGACCCTAGTCTTCACATAGTTGAGGTGAACAAATTTGATGGCTTAAATCCCATGGGCTAGGTCACTCAAATGGAACATCATTTATCCTTGCATGGAATTATTGACGACTTGGAAAAATTTCATTATGGTGTCCTCTATTTGGATATTGAACACTGGAAATGGTGGAAATGGCGTAAAAATGCACACCAAGTGTATGTTTCTTGGACATAGTTTGTTGCAAAGATTTATGAATGCTTTGATAATGAGACCCACTATTTAGCATGTTTGACCAAGTTGAAATAGTATAGCACAATGGAGTACTTTATAATCACCTTTGAGAACTTATATTTCATAATGGAGGGAATGTCAGATGCCTTCTTTAGGGAATTCTTTATTAGCAGCCTAAAGGATGAAATCCATGCTCGGGTCCTAATGTCTCTCCCTAAAACTTGGTTGGAATATACTAAAATATGTAAGGAAGCACAACAAATTGTCTCCATCAAAAAAATAAAACCCTCCTTTATTCCTCGCCATCGACCCACCAATGTCGCCCCTCCTAGAAATCCTCTCAATATTTTAAAATTAACTAGGGAAGAAATGGTTGAAGGCCAACTCAAGGGTCTTTTATATATTTGTGATAACAAATATTTTGTGGGGAACAAGTGTAAGGAAAAAAGCATTTTTATGGCCATTTATGAAGGTTTGTTGATGAGGAGGTCGATGTTTCCCTTGTGGAAGTGCTACCCCAAGAAAATTATCATAATCTTCCCTCTGATCTACCAAAATTTGAACCTGTAATTTCATTGCACACCCTCACTAGCTTCTCTTCTTGCTAAACCCTCAAGCTAATTAGCTACATTAAAAATAGGAAAGTCATCATCCTGGTTGACAATGGAAGCACCCATAGTTTTATTCATCATCGCACTACCAAATAAATCAATAACTATATTTGTATTGCCAACAATTTTTAAATCGTGATTGTTAATGGAGGTTCCATGAAATGTGAAAGGTTTTTTAAAAACATGCACCTACAAATTGGTCCATACCACCTGAAATCTCATATGTTTACTATCGACATGGGTGGTTGTGACATTGTGCTCAATGCTTAATGGTTACACACTCTATTCCCCATCCTCATGTATTTTATGTTCCTAACCATGAAAATACAATAGAAGGGACAATAGTATTAGTTGCAAGTTATCACAACAGGCTCACCTAACATCATCAATTCCCACTGAATGGAAAATCTACTCAGAAAAGGTCATTATGGAATTATTTCCCAACTCCATTCCATTCAAGTTGTTGAGACACCCTCTATGCACCCTTACCTCCAATCTATACTCTTCAAACACCAAGATATTTTCAAAATCCCTCCATGGAATTCCCCCTTCTGACAACACTCGTGATCATTCCATTCCTCTAGTATAAGACATTGTTCCTCGGAGTGTTCACTCTTATCATTATCCCTTTACCCAAAAAATTAAACTGAGAAAATTGTTCAAGAATTTCTAGAAGAGGGTTCTATCCATCCTAGTAGCATCCCTTATTCCTCTCTAGTATTCATGGTACTCAAAAAATAATCCACTTGGCGCATGTGTCCTAATTTTTGTTCCCTCAACAAACTCACAATCAAAGAAACATTTCCCATTCCTATAATTGATGACATTTTGGATGAATTGAGTGGTGGTAAATACTTTTAAAAAATTGATCTGCATTTTAGCTACCACTAGATATGTATGAAAGAGGAATACATTCCCAAGACTTCCTTTAGAATCCACAAAGGTCACTATGAGTTCTCAGTCATCCCCTTTGGCCTGTGTAATTCCCTCTCCACTTTTCAAAGTCTGATGAATCATGTCTTCCATACTTTCCTCCATCATTTTGTCTTAGTTTTCTTTTATGATATTATCATCTATAGTAAAACTTGGCAAGCCCATCTCACCCATGTGGATCAAGTTCTCCATCTACTATTTAAGCACAATTTGTTTCTTAAAAAGTATAAATGTGATTTTGGAGCCTATGAAGTTGATTACATGGGTCATATTGTTGGAAAGGATTCTGTATGGGTGAGCCCTAAGAAAATTTGAACTACGAAGGATTGGACGCACCCTAAAACTCTTAAAATCTTGTGTGGTTTCCTAGTTTTAGCGGGATATTGTTATAAGTTTTTTTAGAAATATGGAAAAATTGCATCTCCTCTCAATGCTCTCCCTAAAAATAATTATTTTAGTTGGAGTCATGTAGTTGATCAATTCTTCTAAGCCTTGAAAGATGATATTTGCATGACTCCTATCCTAGCATTACCACAATTCACCAAGACTTTTGTCCTAGAATATGATGCATCAAGGAAAGGAATTGGAGAAGTCCTCATGCAAGATGAACAACCTTCGGATTTCATTAGAAAAAACAATTCGAAGAGAAATTTGGGTTGATCAACATATGAAAATGAAATGTTGGCTATTCTTCATTCAATGGATCTCTGGCGTACTTATCTATTGGGGAAATGCTTCAAAAATAAAATTGATCATCATAGCCTCAAGTATTTTCGAGAACATATAATTTCATCCTTGAAGCAACAAAATTAGGTGACCAGTTTGTTTGGATATGATTATGAGATAATCTACAAGAAGGGAAAATAAAATGTGGTTGCTAATGATCTTTCAAGGAAATATTAATAATAAGGATCCCTCATTTCCCTCTCATTCATTCTAGTAGACTTACTTCAAGTCATTTTCCATGAATGATTACAAGACCCCAAACTTTCTAGCTTGATCCAAAAATTGCAATATGATTCTCAACCTTCTCTAGGTTACTCTTGGCACAATGAAGATATTTTCTATAAAGGTCACATGTATTTAAGAAAAAAAAACGAACCTTAAATCCATGGTGCTCTATAATTTTTATGCTTCACCCATAGCTGTGCATTTAGGATTTACAAAAACCTATGAATGGGTCAAGCATTATTTTTGTGGGAAGGTGTGAAATGGGACATTTTCACCTTTGTGGCTAAATGTGATACTTGTCAACGGAATAAGGTAAAAACAATCAAATATCCAAGAACACTCCCACCACTCTTAATTATACCTACTATTTGAATGAATATTTCTATTGATTTCATATTGTTATTACCTATATTGGGAAATAGGTCAGTCATCATGGTGGTAGTAAATCATCCTTCCAAATATGCTCATTTATATGCTCTTTAACACCCATTCACTGCATCCATAGTGGCTCAATTTTTTTTGGATAGTATATTCAAAATCCATGGCATGCCTCATTCTATTATCTCTAATCATGATCCAAATTTTGCAAAAAAAATTTGTTAGGCTCCAGGGAACCCATTTTCATCTTTGCATCAGCTATCATCCCTAGACGGGTGGATAAACTAAAGTTTTCAACAAGTTTTTGGAAACATATTTGTGTTATTTTTCATCCAATAGACAAAACTAGTGGGCTCGGTGGTTACCCCTACATGAATGGTGTTACAATACATCTTACCATACTGCCACACACATGTTTCGCTTTGAAGCTGTATATGGGAAAAATCCATCACCGATTGTCTGATACATGTCAGGTTTCTCCAAGGTTGAAGAGGTTGACAAAAATCATATAGTTCGCGCGACCATTCTCCATACCCTCAAAGAAAATTTGGTCCTAGCTCATAATTGCATGAAGAAGCAAGTAGATTAGGTTAATTCCAAACATCAATTTTCTAAAGGAGACCACGTGTTTCTTTGTCTGCAACCTAATAAGTAGATTTCATTCAAATTTTAAAAATGTCAGAAACTCACTCCCAAATTGTGTATGGTCCTTATAAAATACTCAAGCGAGTGGGGCTTGTGGCCTACTTTTCATCTCTCCCAAGTCATTCTAAGATCCATCTTGTTTTTCATGTCTCATTCTTAAAGAAAGTGATTGAAACTAAGTGTCGAACTCAAACCAGTCTTTGTGAGTTGGATGAAGAAGGTTCCATTTCGTCGCAACCACAAGCAGTCTTGGACCACCATGAGTTTAGTTTCTATCAGCACATCATCAAGGAGGTTTTAGTTTAGTGGAAGGATACACCACTAGAAGATGCCACCTCTATTTCTCACACATGTGGGGATAGTCACATGGGACTTTAAAGCATATTTTTGAAGGTCCAAAATCCTGATTAACTAAGGGTTGATGATGCACAAACCCTAATCCTATAAAAATATCAATATATGTTAAATATTGGGCCTCTAAGAGGATAAATGGTTATATTCTTTATCATTTTACTTGTTCCATAGTTGAGAAGAACATATAGGAGTGGCATTTTGAAACCATAATAGAGGATATAAGAGGTTATATAGAAGCCATCCAGGCTATATTGTCAAAGGAAACTACATAGTGAGTGCCCTCCTTTATTTATAATTTCATTTCATAACTGAAGAAAAGAGAATAGAGCATATGCCTCATGTTCTATCTAGGTTGTCTGCCATATTATGTTTCCTAGGATACATCTTGTGT
Organism: Picea engelmannii; assembly: GCA_009831015.1. Lineage (NCBI taxonomy): Eukaryota > Viridiplantae > Streptophyta > Pinopsida > Pinales > Pinaceae > Picea > Picea engelmannii. The sequence continues at coordinate 143,487 of ML808522.1, read as the reverse complement.
TTATTTTTGTGGATGGTGTGGTAATTTTCTTGCTCCTTCATTTTCGTATTTGAGTTATTTTCTTAAATTTGAGCCATAAGATAATGATAAAAAATATAATATCTAGAAAAATAATCGACATAATAAAATATTTCACGATAATACAAGATCTATTGTCATAAAATGATTCAATGGAATATTGATGAAAGTTTACATATCACATAATAAAACTAAAATTCAACAATATAATGATAATAAAAAATGTAAAAAATAATGGTGGCCTATATATACCATCATTTCAATTTATCTAACATGTTAATGGAAATGTTGACATCGTTGATTCTTTAATGAAAATTCTTGAACAATTCAACTTGTGTTAGTCCAGTACATGGTTATACATGGTTATAGTGGTCCTCATATGCATCTCTACATGAATGTCACAACAATAAATGCTTCATATATTGTATAACATGAGAATATATTTTCCATCATTCTACTGCATTCCTTTAATACCTTTTAGAAGTCTATCTTAGTAAGTAGACCTACAAATAATAATCCAACATGCAACTTCATCATTTTCCTCTATACAAAACTTGAATTCAATATTCATTTGTAGTGTTATTAATAAAATCCTATAAGTTTTGAGGAATGGTTCTCCTTGGTGGAAAGTAGTAATAGTGTTTAGCTTAAAGTAGTGATATATGTTCCTATATAAATATATCATTTAAGATTGATATGTAGTTATTTTGAAAAAAAATAATCATTCAACTTCTCTAAATTCATGGTGAGGAAACAACAATTGTAAAATTTCTATATGAGAAACTTGTATATTGGTTTTTCCTAATTTCCTAATAAAGGGAAATGCTTTCAAAAAATTTCTAATACATTCTCAAATAATTTTGCATGCTTAGCATCTCAAAAACCTAATAAATTTGACACCTCTCTTAATTTCTTGTGCTTTACTATTCTATGTAAGATTTGAGCCTATGGAATAACTAATTTTGCAGAAAAAAAATTCTACTTATGTTACCAACATGTTCTCCCATTTTATAATCAAGAATTCATTCCACAAATTGTTTATTTATGTTGAATCAATTTCTCTAAAAGGTTTCAACCCACTCGGAAACCATCATAACATCAAATTATTATTCAAACATAAGAGTGGTTAGGTTCATGTAGCTTCTAGTTAGATTCCATCCCTGCAAAGTGAAATCAGTTTTGTACATGTGTACATATAATATGCATTAAAATATAAAACCAAATATGTAATTTTGAAATTGGAATATAAATCAAGGCTATAAATTTAATATCTAGTTGGTGAACATAGCTAAATAAATCTAATATTGTGTTCAATATGCCATGAAGACTCTCCAATTAGATTCACTATAGGACAACTAATGGTTTGACTAATATTATCCAATGGGCTGGTTTGCAAAATCTCCAACAATGTCGATGTCAACTTCATCTACATTTTCTATTGGTTTTGGTTCTTCATGCAAGGAAAATCCTACACTTTCTATTGGGATTGGTTCTTCATACTTGGAATTTTTATCTTCTGATTCCTCATCTCTGAAATGTGCTCATAATTTTCTCATCCTCTCTTTAAATCCTTCTCTTGAAATTCTCATCACGTTGTAGAGATTCATTTTATTGGATGTGTTTTCATCTTCCTATATTGATTGTACAATTATTACCCATGTTATTTATTTTTCTAGAATTCTTCCAAGTTTTATTAAGGCATGTTATATAAGTTGGTATCTTAATTTATTTTGTCTTTTTTAATATTTTATCATAAAGCGTTCTAATATTTTTTGTGGCTTTTGATTCAACATACCCTCTATTGATGGATTTCTTCAACCTTCAATTGAGGACATAACATTAATCCAACAAACCCTTGATTAAGGTTACTAATCCTTTATCGAATTTAAAAGAATATTTTTTTGTGTCTTTTGATTCAACATACCCTCGATTGATGAATTTCTTCAACCTTCATTTGAGGACATAACGTTAATCCAACAAACCCTTGATTAAGGTTACTAATCCTCTATCAAATTTAAAAAATAACTTAATCAAGGGTCTTTGAAATTCACAATTAAGCCCTTGATCAACGTATTATAAACTCATTCTAGATCTATTCATATAACAAGGATTGATAAAGTTATCAAATCGTGCCCCTTTTTGCAATATTTTCATGGAGCTACAACTTGCAAATGGTGAAAAACTTTCAGATATTCCATCTTAGGTGGAGGAATTGATAGTTTGGAGCTCATCAATAAACAATCTACTCTAAGGAATATACTTTTCCCATTTTTGTTTTCATATATTTTTAACTTATTTTTTTCTAAACTTTTTAGACATTTATTTTTGTCATTTGTGAAGTAATTATGAGAAAAATAAGTATCCTAAAAATTTTGCAAGATAAAAATAGAAAAAATATCTCTATTTTTTAAAAGAGTATTTGTATTTCTTTTAACTTAAGTTAACAAAAGAAATAATTTTGTTGGGAATACAAAGGTGGATAAAATATGGTTCCAATTTTAATTAGTTAATTCAAAAAATAATAGAAAAAACAGATTTTTTTAAAAATAAAAAATTGAAAATATGTGAGATAAAGTGTATTTTTCTTGTAGAATGTTTTACCAAAATTATATATTAACATGCAAAAAGAAATTTTTTTTTTCAGAATAAAATTCAATTGTTAATATTAAATTAATAGATTTTATACTTAATTAAATATTATTGTAAATCACTTTTCTCCACCACCCACTTAAAAAAGTATTCTTAAAATGATCTTCCTCATGACAATACCAACAATTTACTTTTACATTTTTCCTAACTTATTAACTTTATTTTAAATTATGTGATAAATGATCAAACAAATCTTTATTTATATTTTTCTTATTTACAATTTTATAAAATAATGATATAAATATATCCATTTAAATACTTTTTAGCTTCACTACTTCTTATGTAAGATGAACCACATTTCAAAAATTTAAACATAACTAATCAGTAAAGCCACAATAAATTAATTGTGCTATTGAAACAAATTATTAAGAAAACACACTGCACCATTCCCATTCTTTGTTAAGAAACATGATGTCAATTTTCTGAATAAGAACTTAAAATACATGATGTAAAATGCCATATTCTTGACCCTAATTGATGAATTTAAAGGTCAAATGTCACTATTGATATTATAGTTCTAATCTTTTGATGCAGTTACAAGAATCGAACTACCCTAACACCTCTAACATGATGCCCAAAATTCTTCTAAGCAAATTTTGATACACAATTCTTATCCAGGTTTATCCTCAAGCACCCAAAGGATTATGATGGAATCCTTCATACTTCAAAACCAGGTATTACAAATTAAACCCATTCCCTTGGATATTTCAGCAATTCAATCAATCTGGCGATAACTCTTATTTCCACACGAACTGGTGCCAGAGTACATGGGCTAGTTCACCTCCGTTATACCACTTACCACAGTGGTATTTCCCTTTAGTTTTGTAAGAGACGTACCTTGTATTAAAACTCGAGCACTTCCCAATGCGCAATCGATTAAGATCGTATATCCTAAGGTGATCAGCGATCGAAGTTTAGCTCTCGATCCAACACTTCTGCACAACGAACTTTCAATCTAATGGTTTCTGAGTATTGGATTTACGATCCAACGGTTCACAAATAATCTCGGTCAATGCCTGAATAATGAAAAAATTCCTCTTCTCTTGAAATGAGAATTTGAACCTTGATTTCAGAATATAACCCTACAATACATAATATGGAAAGGATATTATCACACCATGACATCTGATCGACATAATTACACCAGTACAATATGTGTATTACTCACACAATGGAGAGAAGAATATAACAGGAATGCAATAGATTTGGAACTCATATTACAAACAAAGATTTAACTTGTAATCTTTAAACGAAGGACTCATATTCCTATATCACACACACGCATCTTTCCATTCTTGGTCATTCATATTATGATGTTCATTAGAACTTCATTTCCCTAATCTAGCTTTTGATTTTATAGGGTTAATTCACACCCAAAACCCTCATCTACCATAATCGATGACTCCATAATTAATCTATAGTTCATAGGCATTCATGATTCTAGTGTTTACACATATATTAGATTATTTTTGTTCTGCAAGAAGATTTCAATTTCATTTACCTTCTTTCATAAGAAAGATGATTTATAAACATATAATTCTTAAGAGTTAAAAACAATTCATTCTACTTATCAAATACATGTACATACATCTCTTCTTAGATGTTTCTTGCACTTTTGTGTCTCTTTTAGGCCTAATCTATTCTGCTTGGCCCTCTATTTTGGCCCTTATGCCACACTTGAGCACTCACACTTTCTCCTTTCTCACTATGTTCAATTCCTCACACTCAAATGTTCAAAGGATTACAATATTAAAGTAGAAAGGATTCTCAATTTCCTTAAAATCCAAAAAATCCTCATATATTCCCTAAAAATCTACTTTTATCCCTAAGATCCCTCTAGGATATCCATTCCTTCAATATCTATACTAAGAAAATATAATCTATTACATTTGATCAATCTCAATCAAATCAAATCCCAACTTCTGCTATCCTTCTCGAAACATAAAATTTTACAAAAAAAATCAAGTTAGGGAACTCACTCTCTTGGTAAACTCAAACACCATTTAGGACAATTAAACAAGGTTGATTTTGGAGGAAAATGCTCATTCATTAGAATCCCACGGTTAAAATATTTCCTGATCTCCTGATCGTGTGTTTCAATTACTTAATTCTTCCTTGATCCCATTGTTGATGTTGTCCACATGCTCTGATGCATAATTCCTTCAATGTTGTCCTCCATCTTCCATGATCCCAAATTTTATGTTGTTGTACAAACTCCTTACTTGTCTTAATAAGTTGTTCTTTCATGTTGCTCTTATTTTTTAGCCTTTGGTATCTCCATCTGATTGCCTCCTTCATTAACTCCCACAAACCATCTATCTCAATGTCCATATTTGTTTTCTGCTGAGTACTACTGCAGTTTGACTGCTTCAAATATTCACAACAATATTGTATGGTTATTGCCATCTCTTTGTCTCCATCACATTTTTGTTCTAAACTTATTGAGAATATTGTTTATTGAATAAAAACACATGCGACCAAAAATGCATATCTCTTAGTCTACATGATCTCTGAAACAAAATCATTTTTCTTAGCTCACTAAAATGACAGGTGAAACAAACACTTTATACCTTTTATGATCATGTGCCACTCATCATTTTCTTCAACATTATCGTTATTCTCCACCAACATCCTTCCCTTAGCAAGCTCCATACTTGCATTAATGCAATATTTCATCAACCATCTCATAACTCTACAATATGCATCATCTTCAAGCCAACTAATGACTTCCTTCCTATATTCATTCCTCACATACTCTTTCTAATTATGTTTTTGTTCATTAGTCCTTTTGTCAGCTAAACTTTCCAGAATATACTTTGTCTTTGTCAAAAAATATTGTTGGTCAATCAAATTAGGCTTCCATTTGGTTCTCAACATCTCCATAATTCTTTCTGTGAGAGTTATAAGAACTCTCTCCCAATTTCCTTCACAAATCTCCAAGGTAGATAGTTTCATTTTCCATTCTTGTTTTTTATGTACCAAATACCTGAATACAAAATACCACAATAGTACCAAAGATATCTAAATACAATCACTACACAAGATATATGAAACAATATAGAAAACCACCACTTTTTTATATCAAAACCCTTGAGGTAGGGAAACACCATACAATGGATCATATTATGGAAGTGATCCTCTTCTATTCACTTGCCTTCTCGAGGGGGCATCCTTCTATTGAGCTTCAACTCCAAATACAATAATTCTCTTCATATCCGATTACATTGCTTTAACACCTTTATATAGTCCTACCATCACCTAAGAACATTAAAGAGGAGGAATCTTCTAGAAGCAGAACTTTCTATGAAGTTCTCTTACATTTATTATATCTAACTACTCATTTGTTATATCTAGCTACCATAATGGGCCTTATTTAATAATATAGTGGACCTAGTCCACCTTACATTGAATGACCTCCACTACCTCTCTAGCTATTTAACATTCCATCTGGGTTATGAAACCGTTGTCTTCAACGCTTGTTATGAGAGTGGACAATCATATACTAGGGTCTAATGGATAATTGTGGACCATAATGCTAAAGAAGACTAGAGAACCAATTGTTGATACTTAGAACACATCTCCAAAAGACTTCATCCTCCCTTGAAATCCGGCCTTCTTTTACCTCTTCTTCTCTCTGAAATTCGACTTGTATCAAATGAATGTATAATGATGTTTATTTATACCATTTATGTCA
>ML808522.1:85008-127908 GCA_009831015.1 Picea engelmannii | reverse complement strand
AACCTTGTTTAATTGTCCTAAATGGTGTTTGAGTTTACCAAGAGAGTGAGTTCCCTAACTTGATTTTTTTTGTAAAATTTTATGTTTCGAGAAGGATAGCAGAAGTTGGGATTTGATTTGATTGAGATTGATCAAATGTAATAGATTATATTTTCTTAGTATAGATATTGAAGGAATGGATATCCTAGAGGGATCTTAGGGATAAAAGTAGATTTTTAGGGAATATATGAGGATTTTTTGGATTTTAAGGAAATTGAGAATCCTTTCTACTTTAATATTGTAATCCTTTGAACATTTGAGTGTGAGGAATTGAACATAGTGAGAAAGGAGAAAGTGTGAGTGCTCAAGTGTGGCATAAGGGCCAAAATAGAGGGCCAAGCAGAATAGATTAGGCCTAAAAGAGACACAAAAGTGCAAGAAACATCTAAGAAGAGATGTATGTACATGTATTTGATAAGTAGAATGAATTGTTTTTAACTCTTAAGAATTATATGTTTATAAATCATCTTTCTTATGAAAGAAGGTAAATGAAATTGAAATCTTCTTGCAGAACAAAAATAATCTAATATATGTGTAAACACTAGAATCATGAATGCCTATGAACTATAGATTAATTATGGAGTCATCGATTATGGTAGATGAGGGTTTTGGGTGTGAATTAACCCTATAAAATCAAAAGCTAGATTAGGGAAATGAAGTTCTAATGAACATCATAATATGAATGACCAAGAATGGAAAGATGCGTGTGTGTGATATAGGAATATGAGTCCTTCGTTTAAAGATTACAAGTTAAATCTTTGTTTGTAATATGAGTTCCAAATCTATTGCATTCCTGTTATATTCTTCTCTCCATTGTGTGAGTAATACACATATTGTACTGGTGTAATTATGTCGATCAGATGTCATGGTGTGATAATATCCTTTCCATATTATGTATTGTAGGGTTATATTCTGAAATCAAGGTTCAAATTCTCATTTCAAGAGAAGAGGAATTTTTTCATTATTCAGGCATTGACCGAGATTATTTGTGAACCGTTGGATCGTAAATCCAATACTCAGAAACCATTAGATTGAAAGTTCGTTGTGCAGAAGTGTTGGATCGAGAGCTAAACTTCGATCGCTGATCACCTTAGGATATACGATCTTAATCGATTGCGCATTGGGAAGTGCTCGAGTTTTAATACAAGGTACGTCTCTTACAAAACTAAAGGGAAATACCACTGTGGTAAGTGGTATAACGGAGGTGAACTAGCCCATGTACTCTGGCACCAGTTCGTGTGGAAATAAGAGTTATCGCCAGATTGATTGAATTGCTGAAATATCCAAGGGAATGGGTTTAATTTGTAATACCTGGTTTTGAAGTATGAAGGATTCCATCATAATCCTTTGGGTGCTTGAGGATAAACCTGGATAAGAATTGTGTATCAAAATTTGCTTAGAAGAATTTTGGGCATCATGTTAGAGGTGTTAGGGTAGTTCGATTCTTGTAACTGCATCAAAAGATTAGAACTATAATATCAATAGTGACATTTGACCTTTAAATTCATCAATTAGGGTCAAGAATATGGCATTTTACATCATGTATTTTAAGTTCTTATTCAGAAAATTGACATCATGTTTCTTAACAAAGAATGGGAATGGTGCAGTGTGTTTTCTTAATAATTTGTTTCAATAGCACAATTAATTTATTGTGGCTTTACTGATTAGTTATGTTTAAATTTTTGAAATGTGGTTCATCTTACATAAGAAGTAGTGAAGCTAAAAAGTATTTAAATGGATATATTTATATCATTATTTTATAAAATTGTAAATAAGAAAAATATAAATAAAGATTTGTTTGATCATTTATCACATAATTTAAAATAAAGTTAATAAGTTAGGAAAAATGTAAAAGTAAATTGTTGGTATTGTCATGAGGAAGATCATTTTAAGAATACTTTTTTAAGTGGGTGGTGGAGAAAAGTGATTTACAATAATATTTAATTAAGTATAAAATCTATTAATTTAATATTAACAATTGAATTTTATTCTGAAAAAAAAAATTTCTTTTTGCATGTTAATATATAATTTTGGTAAAACATTCTACAAGAAAAATACACTTTATCTCACATATTTTCAATTTTTTATTTTTAAAAAAATCTGTTTTTTCTATTATTTTTTGAATTAACTAATTAAAATTGGAACCATATTTTATCCACCTTTGTATTCCCAACAAAATTATTTCTTTTGTTAACTTAAGTTAAAAGAAATACAAATACTCTTTTAAAAAATAGAGATATTTTTTCTATTTTTATCTTGCAAAATTTTTAGGATACTTATTTTTCTCATAATTACTTCACAAATGACAAAAATAAATGTCTAAAAAGTTTAGAAAAAAATAAGTTAAAAATATATGAAAACAAAAATGGGAAAAGTATATTCCTTAGAGTAGATTGTTTATTGATGAGCTCCAAACTATCAATTCCTCCACCTAAGATGGAATATCTGAAAGTTTTTCACCATTTGCAAGTTGTAGCTCCATGAAAATATTGCAAAAAGGGGCACGATTTGATAACTTTATCAATCCTTGTTATATGAATAGATCTAGAATGAGTTTATAATACGTTGATCAAGGGCTTAATTGTGAATTTCAAAGACCCTTGATTAAGTTATTTTTTAAATTTGATAGAGGATTAGTAACCTTAATCAAGGGTTTGTTGGATTAACGTTATGTCCTCAAATGAAGGTTGAAGAAATTCATCAATCGAGGGTATGTTGAATCAAAAGACACAAAAAAATATTCTTTTAAATTCGATAAAGGATTAGTAACCTTAATCAAGGGTTTGTTGGATTAATGTTATGTCCTCAATTGAAGGTTGAAGAAATCCATCAATAGAGGGTATGTTGAATCAAAAGCCACAAAAAATATTAGAACGCTTTATGATAAAATATTAAAAAAGACAAAATAAATTAAGATACCAACTTATATAACATGCCTTAATAAAACTTGGAAGAATTCTAGAAAAATAAATAACATGGGTAATAATTGTACAATCAATATAGGAAGATGAAAACACATCCAATAAAATGAATCTCTACAACGTGATGAGAATTTCAAGAGAAGGATTTAAAGAGAGGATGAGAAAATTATGAGCACATTTCAGAGATGAGGAATCAGAAGATAAAAATTCCAAGTATGAAGAACCAATCCCAATAGAAAGTGTAGGATTTTCCTTGCATGAAGAACCAAAACCAATAGAAAATGTAGATGAAGTTGACATCGACATTGTTGGAGATTTTGCAAACCAGCCCATTGGATAATATTAGTCAAACCATTAGTTGTCCTATAGTGAATCTAATTGGAGAGTCTTCATGGCATATTGAACACAATATTAGATTTATTTAGCTATGTTCACCAACTAGATATTAAATTTATAGCCTTGATTTATATTCCAATTTCAAAATTACATATTTGGTTTTATATTTTAATGCATATTATATGTACACATGTACAAAACTGATTTCACTTTGCAGGGATGGAATCTAACTAGAAGCTACATGAACCTAACCACTCTTATGTTTGAATAATAATTTGATGTTATGATGGTTTCCGAGTGGGTTGAAACCTTTTAGAGAAATTGATTCAACATAAATAAACAATTTGTGGAATGAATTCTTGATTATAAAATGGGAGAACATGTTGGTAACATAAGTAGAATTTTTTTTCTGCAAAATTAGTTATTCCATAGGCTCAAATCTTACATAGAATAGTAAAGCACAAGAAATTAAGAGAGGTGTCAAATTTATTAGGTTTTTGAGATGCTAAGCATGCAAAATTATTTGAGAATGTATTAGAAATTTTTTGAAAGCATTTCCCTTTATTAGGAAATTAGGAAAAACCAATATACAAGTTTCTCATATAGAAATTTTACAATTGTTGTTTCCTCACCATGAATTTAGAGAAGTTGAATGATTATTTTTTTTCAAAATAACTACATATCAATCTTAAATGATATATTTATATAGGAACATATATCACTACTTTAAGCTAAACACTATTACTACTTTCCACCAAGGAGAACCATTCCTCAAAACTTATAGGATTTTATTAATAACACTACAAATGAATATTGAATTCAAGTTTTGTATAGAGGAAAATGATGAAGTTGCATGTTGGATTATTATTTGTAGGTCTACTTACTAAGATAGACTTCTAAAAGGTATTAAAGGAATGCAGTAGAATGATGGAAAATATATTCTCATGTTATACAATATATGAAGCATTTATTGTTGTGACATTCATGTAGAGATGCATATGAGGACCACTATAACCATGTATAACCATGTACTGGACTAACACAAGTTGAATTGTTCAAGAATTTTCATTAAAGAATCAACGATGTCAACATTTCCATTAACATGTTAGATAAATTGAAATGATGGTATATATAGGCCACCATTATTTTTTACATTTTTTATTATCATTATATTGTTGAATTTTAGTTTTATTATGTGATATGTAAACTTTCATCAATATTCCATTGAATCATTTTATGACAATAGATCTTGTATTATCGTGAAATATTTTATTATGTCGATTATTTTTCTAGATATTATATTTTTTATCATTATCTTATGGCTCAAATTTAAGAAAATAACTCAAATACGAAAATGAAGGAGCAAGAAAATTACCACACCATCCACAAAAATAAACACAAGATGTATCCTAGGAAACATAATATGGCAGACAACCTAGATAGAACATGAGGCATATGCTCTATTCTCTTTTCTTCAGTTATGAAATGAAATTATAAATAAAGGAGGGCACTCACTATGTAGTTTCCTTTGACAATATAGCCTGGATGGCTTCTATATAACCTCTTATATCCTCTATTATGGTTTCAAAATGCCACTCCTATATGTTCTTCTCAACTATGGAACAAGTAAAATGATAAAGAATATAACCATTTATCCTCTTAGAGGCCCAATATTTAACATATATTGATATTTTTATAGGATTAGGGTTTGTGCATCATCAACCCTTAGTTAATCAGGATTTTGGACCTTCAAAAATATGCTTTAAAGTCCCATGTGACTATCCCCACATGTGTGAGAAATAGAGGTGGCATCTTCTAGTGGTGTATCCTTCCACTAAACTAAAACCTCCTTGATGATGTGCTGATAGAAACTAAACTCATGGTGGTCCAAGACTGCTTGTGGTTGCGACGAAATGGAACCTTCTTCATCCAACTCACAAAGACTGGTTTGAGTTCGACACTTAGTTTCAATCACTTTCTTTAAGAATGAGACATGAAAAACAAGATGGATCTTAGAATGACTTGGGAGAGATGAAAAGTAGGCCACAAGCCCCACTCGCTTGAGTATTTTATAAGGACCATACACAATTTGGGAGTGAGTTTCTGACATTTTTAAAATTTGAATGAAATCTACTTATTAGGTTGCAGACAAAGAAACACGTGGTCTCCTTTAGAAAATTGATGTTTGGAATTAACCTAATCTACTTGCTTCTTCATGCAATTATGAGCTAGGACCAAATTTTCTTTGAGGGTATGGAGAATGGTCGCGCGAACTATATGATTTTTGTCAACCTCTTCAACCTTGGAGAAACCTGACATGTATCAGACAATCGGTGATGGATTTTTCCCATATACAGCTTCAAAGCGAAACATGTGTGTGGCAGTATGGTAAGATGTATTGTAACACCATTCATGTAGGGGTAACCACCGAGCCCACTAGTTTTGTCTATTGGATGAAAAATAACACAAATATGTTTCCAAAAACTTGTTGAAAACTTTAGTTTATCCACCCGTCTAGGGATGATAGCTGATGCAAAGATGAAAATGGGTTCCCTGGAGCCTAACAAATTTTTTTTGCAAAATTTGGATCATGATTAGAGATAATAGAATGAGGCATGCCATGGATTTTGAATATACTATCCAAAAAAAATTGAGCCACTATGGATGCAGTGAATGGGTGTTAAAGAGCATATAAATGAGCATATTTGGAAGGATGATTTACTACCACCATGATGACTGACCTATTTCCCAATATAGGTAATAACAATATGAAATCAATAGAAATATTCATTCAAATAGTAGGTATAATTAAGAGTGGTGGGAGTGTTCTTGGATATTTGATTGTTTTTACCTTATTCCGTTGACAAGTATCACATTTAGCCACAAAGGTGAAAATGTCCCATTTCACACCTTCCCACAAAAATAATGCTTGACCCATTCATAGGTTTTTGTAAATCCTAAATGCACAGCTATGGGTGAAGCATAAAAATTATAGAGCACCATGGATTTAAGGTTCGTTTTTTTTTCTTAAATACATGTGACCTTTATAGAAAATATCTTCATTGTGCCAAGAGTAACCTAGAGAAGGTTGAGAATCATATTGCAATTTTTGGATCAAGCTAGAAAGTTTGGGGTCTTGTAATCATTCATGGAAAATGACTTGAAGTAAGTCTACTAGAATGAATGAGAGGGAAATGAGGGATCCTTATTATTAATATTTCCTTGAAAGATCATTAGCAACCACATTTTATTTTCCCTTCTTGTAGATTATCTCATAATCATATCCAAACAAACTGGTCACCTAATTTTGTTGCTTCAAGGATGAAATTATATGTTCTCGAAAATACTTGAGGCTATGATGATCAATTTTATTTTTGAAGCATTTCCCCAATAGATAAGTACGCCAGAGATCCATTGAATGAAGAATAGCCAACATTTCATTTTCATATGTTGATCAACCCAAATTTCTCTTCGAATTGTTTTTTCTAATGAAATCCGAAGGTTGTTCATCTTGCATGAGGACTTCTCCAATTCCTTTCCTTGATGCATCATATTCTAGGACAAAAGTCTTGGTGAATTGTGGTAATGCTAGGATAGGAGTCATGCAAATATCATCTTTCAAGGCTTAGAAGAATTGATCAACTACATGACTCCAACTAAAATAATTATTTTTAGGGAGAGCATTGAGAGGAGATGCAATTTTTCCATATTTCTAAAAAAACTTATAACAATATCCCGCTAAAACTAGGAAACCACACAAGATTTTAAGAGTTTTAGGGTGCGTCCAATCCTTCGTAGTTCAAATTTTCTTAGGGCTCACCCATACAGAATCCTTTCCAACAATATGACCCATGTAATCAACTTCATAGGCTCCAAAATCACATTTATACTTTTTAAGAAACAAATTGTGCTTAAATAGTAGATGGAGAACTTGATCCACATGGGTGAGATGGGCTTGCCAAGTTTTACTATAGATGATAATATCATAAAAGAAAACTAAGACAAAATGATGGAGGAAAGTATGGAAGACATGATTCATCAGACTTTGAAAAGTGGAGAGGGAATTACACAGGCCAAAGGGGATGACTGAGAACTCATAGTGACCTTTGTGGATTCTAAAGGAAGTCTTGGGAATGTATTCCTCTTTCATACATATCTAGTGGTAGCTAAAATGCAGATCAATTTTTTAAAAGTATTTACCACCACTCAATTCATCCAAAATGTCATCAATTATAGGAATGGGAAATGTTTCTTTGATTGTGAGTTTGTTGAGGGAACAAAAATTAGGACACATGCGCCAAGTGGATTATTTTTTGAGTACCATGAATACTAGAGAGGAATAAGGGATGCTACTAGGATGGATAGAACCCTCTTCTAGAAATTCTTGAACAATTTTCTCAGTTTAATTTTTTGGGTAAAGGGATAATGATAAGAGTGAACACTCCGAGGAACAATGTCTTATACTAGAGGAATGGAATGATCACGAGTGTTGTCAGAAGGGGGAATTCCATGGAGGGATTTTGAAAATATCTTGGTGTTTGAAGAGTATAGATTGGAGGTAAGGGTGCATAGAGGGTGTCTCAACAACTTGAATGGAATGGAGTTGGGAAATAATTCCATAATGACCTTTTCTGAGTAGATTTTCCATTCAGTGGGAATTGATGATGTTAGGTGAGCCTGTTGTGATAACTTGCAACTAATACTATTGTCCCTTCTATTGTATTTTCATGGTTAGGAACATAAAATACATGAGGATGGGGAATAGAGTGTGTAACCATTAAGCATTGAGCACAATGTCACAACCACCCATGTCGATAGTAAACATATGAGATTTCAGGTGGTATGGACCAATTTGTAGGTGCATGTTTTTAAAAAACCTTTCACATTTCATGGAACCTCCATTAACAATCACGATTTAAAAATTGTTGGCAATACAAATATAGTTATTGATTTATTTGGTAGTGCGATGATGAATAAAACTATGGGTGCTTCCATTGTCAACCAGGATGATGACTTTCCTATTTTTAATGTAGCTAATTAGCTTGAGGGTTTAGCAAGAAGAGAAGCTAGTGAGGGTGTGCAATGAAATTACAGGTTCAAATTTTGGTAGATCAGAGGGAAGATTATGATAATTTTCTTGGGGTAGCACTTCCACAAGGGAAACATCGACCTCCTCATCAACAAACCTTCATAAATGGCCATAAAAATGCTTTTTTCCTTACACTTGTTCCCCACAAAATATTTGTTATCACAAATATATAAAAGACCCTTGAGTTGGCCTTCAACCATTTCTTCCCTAGTTAATTTTAAAATATTGAGAGGATTTCTAGGAGGGGCGACATTGGTGGGTCGATGGCGAGGAATAAAGGAGGGTTTTATTTTTTTGATGGAGACAATTTGTTGTGCTTCCTTACATATTTTAGTATATTCCAACCAAGTTTTAGGGAGAGACATTAGGACCCGAGCATGGATTTCATCCTTTAGGCTGCTAATAAAGAATTCCCTAAAGAAGGCATCTGACATTCCCTCCATTATGAAATATAAGTTCTCAAAGGTGATTATAAAGTACTCCATTGTGCTATACTATTTCAACTTGGTCAAACATGCTAAATAGTGGGTCTCATTATCAAAGCATTCATAAATCTTTGCAACAAACTATGTCCAAGAAACATACACTTGGTGTGCATTTTTACGCCATTTCCACCATTTCCAGTGTTCAATATCCAAATAGAGGACACCATAATGAAATTTTTCCAAGTCGTCAATAATTCCATGCAAGGATAAATGATGTTCCATTTGAGTGACCTAGCCCATGGGATTTAAGCCATCAAATTTGTTCACCTCAACTATGTGAAGACTAGGGTCATGATGAAGGGAGTGGTAATGAAATTCCATAGTATGGGAAGAGTATGCACCTTCTAAGTGTGAAGGTTGGTCAGAGGAGGGAGGTACCTAGGATTGTTTTAACAATTAGTTCAGAGTGTATTGGAAGTAGCCAAATCGGTCATTGATGGAGTCAAATTCTCCCTTAACATTGTCCTTGAAGGTTTTAAGATTGGAACTGACAGAAGCAATTTGAGAAGTAATTTTTTGGATGGTCTCCTTGTGTTGTGTGATTTCATCTTGTGGATTAATGATTTCTTGGTTTCCAGTGGTGGACGTTTGGGAATGAGGGGTTTCTGAGAGGGAGTGGGTGCAGGGAAAAAAATGGATAAGTGATATATACCATGATGATTAGGGGAAAAGGAGGAATCCAATGGTATAGTTAGAAAACAAGGGTTCTGGGAAGGGTGGGTGGGTCCGTGGAAAAATGAATTAGAAGTGATAGGTACCAGAATGATTAGGGTGAAGCGAGAAATCCAATTGGATGGGTCCCAAATAAAGGTGTCAAAGGAACCACTATACTCAAATTATACTCCAACATGAAAAATACTATAATGACAGAATTCCAAAACTGATAATAGGTACAATTATGTAGGATTTTTGCAAGTAGGATGCAGGAGTTAGGGCTTCACAAACACAATTCCCTTTGTTTATCTTCTCTTCTCTTTTGTCTTTAAGGGTTGGGATTTACAGGGTTCCTACAAATAACGATCTTCCCTATGCTATAGCTCTATGATATACATTCAATATTGAACTGTAGTAGTTGGTTTAATATCTCATGGAACCAAATAAGGAGGATCAACCATACCCTTAGTTGCACTACCTAATTATCCAGGTACTATAGAGTATCTTCCTGAGTGTTTTTCTTAGTAATATTAAAAGAACCATCCAAAAACACTAGATCTTATGTTAAATTGCATAGTGGAATCTAAAAATAAATATTACATGAATCAAAAGTAATGAACGAAATAAAAATTATCACCTCTTGAAATTTATAATACATATTGTGAGAGATTCCACTAACACAATTCTATTCTATCAGAGCTAGGTAGGAGTAAGATTGTGTGTTCATTTTATAATTTTGTTTTTGGATTTTTTTACATGATTTACTGGATATGTATTTTATATACATATGGTTGGTCTATTAATTATGAATTATAATGATGTGATTGTAAATTCATGTGTTTATGTACATGTATTTTTGTGTTAATGCTTAATTTAATGAAAAATTTCAATCTAGAACATACTTAACTAATGAGTAAATCAATGTGTTTGAACTTCTTGGAATATGATTGTAAACAAAATAATCAAAATACATCTGAATGAGACCCACCCTTAAAAAAATTCTAATCTATGTAGGATTTCTAACCAGATAGGCGTTATTCAATTGTGATACCACTAATTAAGAATCCAAATGTACAAGTAACCTGAAAAATGCCAAGAAAAATTTCTTTGGACAATAGATTAATGACCACACTATATTCCATAGTATTGTTGATTGTATGGCCAAGGCATATGCCCCCTAAACTCACCAACTAGTCGGTGGGTGAGATGATAACCTAAGCAGTAGAAGAAATGTTCTCGGTACTATGGTTGGAACTTTTAGTGGAACCTACATATACTTGGGTATACAATGACATATGGAAATCAATCATTGAGCATGATAAGCATCAAACTAAATAAACCCACACACAAAAACAAAAATCACTCACACCACATAAGCTACTAAAACTACATTATATACAAAGTACTACGTTGATTTTGGCCTATGTAGAATACCTTTTGAGATAGATCCCATTGTGAGGCTCCAACAAAAAATTTCCTTCATAATCAACTAACTCATAGGCCCCTTTCTTCAATACATGGCTAACAATGTAAGGATCATGCCAAAGGGGTTCCAATTTACATGCACCAAATGTATCACAGTCTTAATCATAGACAAAAACCAAGTCTCCTTTTGCAAAGACATGAGAATGAAATTTTTTATCATATGATCTTTGACATTCTTCTTACAAGTCTCATTGGACATCGTGTCTTCATGATGACTTTCATCAAGAAAGGACAAATACAAGATATTTTCTTCCTCAATAGAAGTGTTGGGAAAGAGTTTTATCATGAGTTTTAACAAAGGGATTTTTCATTCAATAGGAAATAATGCCTCCATTCCATAAACAAGTTGAAATGGTGTGAATATAGTGGAAGTTTTCACATAGGTCTGGTATGCCCATAGTGCCAAAAATAGAATAAGGTTCCAGTTTCGTTTTCATTTCCCTATAATATGTTGGATAGTTATTTATAGAACATGATTAATATCTTCTACATGCTAGTTCTCCTATGGGTAATAGGGTGTTAAGTTCTCATGGATAAAACTGAATCTGTAAGCTAGTTCAAATATCATCTTATTGTAAAAATGTGACTTGTGACCCATACAAATATTTGTAGGCACACCAAACCTAGCGATAATGTGATCGAATGAAAAAATATCTAATGTTGTGCCATCATTATACTATGTATGAATAGCCTTAGCTTATTTATTGAAGTATAAAACAACCACGATTATGTAACCATTCCCATTAGTCGAGGAGGGATTAAAATAAATCAAAATCAATTCCCCCACTATCCAAAGGGTCCAATAGAAACCAGAGGGTGAAGTGGTGCAATATGTGCATGAATGTTTTGAAGAAACACTTGAAAAGGGTGATACTTTTGGACGATAGTGTTACAATCTTTGAATATTGTAGGCTAAAATTAACCTTTGTGTAAAGTCTTTTGGGTGATGGCAAGGCAAAAAAATGGAAATGCCATGATTTGGCATGGAAATCATTAAGAACATGCTCAAATTATTCATGGAAAAGACAATGACATAAATCATGATTACCGTTTGTGGATAAAGTGTGTCTCTAATGATGAGGTAATTATTGGCTTGATGGTCTATGTGCCAATGCTTGTCTCTAGATAATTGAAGGTTCAACCCTTCAATTTGGATATATACTAAGACATTTCCATACCAAGGACTAGAAGAGTCAATGATAAATAATGAATCATCAAGAACTTAATCATTAACCATGGTTGATGTAGATGCCCCTACCTTAGTAGGGTCTTTCGACTTCCCGGTCATTGGATCTTCGATTTTCCTTGAGTTGGATTATCTCTTTGATTCCCTACTGGAATCTTCATAAATAATCCACAAGTCATTATGTGAAACTTCGCCAGCGCGAACAAGCACCAGGCGCAAGCTTCCTCCACATGACCACCAATGGTGACCACAGGCCTAACCAAAAGGCACTTCTCACTTCGCAACCTCGAGTATTTTCATGTGAGCTAACCTTGACTCTCCAAACTCCTGAACCCCAAACTCCAAACTTTGATCACCTCAGATCAACGATCATGCATCCTTTCATGATATGACAGTTAGATCAACTCACGAGTTCGGACCTTGCGATTTCTCACAACTTTTCCCTTTGACTTTCCCAATTTGTGAGTAAGTGAAATGTTGATCTTCCACCATGTTTCCTATATCGATGGATGGATAGGATTGTGTTGATGGGTCCTAATTCCCTTGATTCAAGAACAGGAACCAAACCCACCACCGATGCCCAATTAGACTCTGCATTGTTTAGTAGTGGAATGGTTCTCCAGATCTTGCGATCTGGCCAATTTATTGATGGGCTTGATGTTTTCTTCTGAAGGCTCTTCCTTCAGTTCAAACTATATATTTTTTTATTTTCTATTGGGTGGGACTGATATGAGATGTAATATGGTATAAGTGAGCTTGGAAACAAAACATAATTAATCTTAACTACTGGGGAAGAGGCTGAACTTGGGATAATCCGCTGCTCAAGCATGGAGATGACAATTTTACACCACAGGCCTAGTATTAATACATTAACCATGTGAGCATCCAATTACTGTATGAGAAACTAATTACCAAAAATAAAACCCTTATGCAATAATACAATGGCAAGAAAAATAATTCACCTACTTAATCATCCACCACATAATAACACCACAATTCATCTTTGTCATTAAAGTAACAAACAACAAAATATTGCATCAGATAAATTGACAATAGATTAAATAGCTCTTACTCATTACAAAATCATTCATGGAACGAGATAGGAAATAGTTCTTCTCCACGTCCAATCACATGTGTTTGATGAAAATAACTTTGTCTCTTGTCCATAAGGACTTCTCAATTCAAAGGAATCTTCAAAATAATTCTTAACAGCCAGAAAGAAAGAGTTCTTTCAAAAACCATCGACCCTTAACTAATTGGTTAATGTTCTTATTTATAACTTAAAATTCAATTGAAAAATAATGGCTAAATGTAGTTTGAACAAAAAAAATTCGCCACGTGGCATCTTCTTCTAACAGTTTCTTTAACAGTCAAATCGAGATATCACTTGACAGGGTGAATTTCCTCATACTCCGACCAACTGATAAACAACTCCTCGCAAGTTTGGGCCTAGGTAAATATGTGCTTCTCCATCAGAGTTGTGTAAATTCCTCTGACCTCCACCGCATCCACTCAGTACTTCACTAGACTTGTGTTTAACTGTTGTAGCACAATATAAGCTCTAATCAGATGTTCCATAAATCTTTTCACTTGTCCTAGCGTCACGTCGGTCACCTTCTCTAGCTCTTCGACCCACAATAAATATTTCTTGGCATGCGATTCAACTATGTCCCACAAGTCGACGACGTTGTCGGGGGTGCCAAACTCGGGGAGTCTGATATGCTTCATCGCCTGTTGATCTTCGGATTCATTTTCTCCCAGATTTCTTGGTGAGGTTACAGAGACAATTTTTCTTGATATTCAAAGGGATATTTCCTACCAATCGGAATTAAAATCATTTAGAAATTGCTTTGAGAACAATACTAGAAAAAATATATGAAGGAAAACTTAAGTGGGAAGAAAACAAACTGATGCATACCTGTAAAGTTCGCTAAGCTGGTTGTTTGATACTTACATGTTCTCTGCCACCTTTTGGATTACCTGCATTGTTCCTGTTAGCACCGCCATTTTATTCAGTTAGGGTGGGTTATATCCGCACACCATAACATTCTAGATCTGGTACGGAAAAATGAGAGTGAAAGTCACGCCAGTGATCAGTTGGCCCTTGGGGTTAGGAAAGGATGTCAGAGCCAAACATGTGCCAAAAGTATGAGTAAGTTCCAAAAATATTTGATACTTTCATAAATGGAGTCATTAAATTCTTCAGGTCAAGGTAGGTTGCTCAAACAAAAGTCACATCAACAAGTGCATCAACCATCATTAGCTCATTATGGAGCCTCGGGAAATTGAGAGGAATCAAGATAATTGTATCACAAATCCTCTGTAATCTCTATAGCATGCATATCACATGCCTGAGATCATACCATCACGTGGATGTGACACAGTAATTCTTTAAAACATCTTGTCACAAGGTATTCAGTGTCCCTTGGTATGTTTCAGCTCGTTGCCCCTCTATGTTATAAATTCTAGATGTTCTGTAAGTGTTCTACTCACCAGCTGAGATTGTGCTCCATTGGTAACTCGTATCATGAGATAACTTCGACCAAATTCTTTTCTTTGGGCCTTTGTCAAGTCATGCACGCATAAGGTGGATACAATGTTGCACCATGGGAACTCCTCAAAACACAAGACGGGGCTTGCGAGGCAGCTGAAGCGCTTCGCCTGAGGCACAAAATGCCTGGGACTCATTCTTATTTGTAGTGTGTATTCCTAAGACTTCAAAGGGATATTCCTACATTCACGTGGAGACGATGGTATCACCCCGTGCAAACGCCAAAGTGGAAGAAGCTATGTCAGAAGGAAAAAATTTGGAAGTCACACTTCCTTAGCAGCAGATACCACGGAGGAGAGGGAGGCTCGGGAAGAATAAAGAAGTGGGAGGGGAAAGCTAAATCCCAATTGAGTTGCATCCACGATCATACATTGAATAATTCCTTATGCATGCTATCCAGCTAGAGCCAATCGAAACCATAAGTCGAGGAAGAGAGATACGAATGAGAAGGACAGAATCCTCAGGTTCAAATGTTTGAGCACCTAGTCAAAAGCTAGAGTAGGCACAATTTGCCATAGCTAAACTCTACCAGAAAAATAGAGAACTATGATGACAGTTGGCGGAAAAGACCCTTCAGGCGTTAGCATGACAAGGTCATGAATGGAGCGCAACATGTCTCAAGAGGTAACTTTGGGAGGCACAGGATATGATCATGCAGCTGGGCGAGCGCAAAGAGTATCGAAAGAGTGGAATATGAAAACACCTCAAGGAGCGCGAAGTATCTGGGAAGAAAGTCCATGTGTAGAAGAGACATGATTGGTGAACTCCTTTTTACATTCTCAGATGCGACGCAAAACTTTGATAATTTTCCCTCTTGTAAGGAGAATTTTGTTTTCTTAATGTAACCGGGTTGGTTGACCAAAAGGTGTAGATAGTGTCTACTGTATGTAACCTGAGCTTAATGACAATCTAATATATATAAAGTCTCGAAATGTTTTTGAATCAACTCTCTTTATAGAGATTGCATGCCTGCTTTCCTCTCTTGGAGTGTGTATACTATGTTCTTTGTCTACATTATCTTGTAATTTAGCCCCAATTTTACACTTAGTGTTGCTTTGATTTGCTTTGCTTCTTTATTAATATGCCTCTATGAAAAAACTTTGATGCCAATTGATTTAACCGTACATTAACAACATGGCACCAATGGCTTAGGATACAGGGTACTAATGACCGGGAACTTAGCTTATGGGTAATAGTTAGGCTCGAGGCTTTTCTCAAGTCGAGCGCTTTAAGGTAAACTTGGTATTGTCGATGCCGAAAAGGTATCAAAGTTCGGCTTTCAGTAATAAACCGATCACACGTCCTCCTTGTACGTTAACGTCCCCAAAAAATACCTGATACCAAAAATGTTTCGGAAGTTGGTGATCAGTGATATCACTTCACTCTTCATGAGCGCTTACTCTCTTAGTATTTCGCTAATGCCGAAGGGATTGGTCATCGAAGATATTCTCAGTGATGCTTGTCGTGAAATAAATCTCGCATCTGTCGATGCCGATGCACATCGATACTTGACAACTTTGGTTCTCTCTAGCATTTTATTTCATGCTTAATCCTTCCCAATTCCAAATTTCTTAAGTGCATCCGGGAAATCTTTGACTGTCAATTCTCTAATTTGGATATTAGTATTTTAAGTTAATGGTTTTCACATGTCCACGCAAGATTTTAAAGACTTAATGAGAATAAAAGATGATAAGAAAAGGAAACATTTTTCATAATAGACAATGCAAAAAGATAAAGTGGTACCCAAAAAGTGAAGTTTGACATAGACTTTTTAGGGTGTGTTGAGCGCTCAACAAATGGAGATTCACTGGGAGAAAGCAGAATATTTGTTCTTCCTTCTTGCTCAGTTGATATGAAAGTTGACGGAGAACCTTACTGGTTTTAAATCGGAGCCTCTTTTACCCTTACATTCGAAATCCTTCGGTTGGTGCTTCCGGGCCTACCTGTGGGGTCTTTTAAACTTTATTCCTCCTTCATTTCTTATAACCGTGACTCATGCCCTTTTTGACAAAAATCTAGTAAAGTATTCACTGGCCTAAAGCCTTTAGTTACCTTTAATCATTTTCTATGGTGTTTCTCTGCTGCCAATGAGGGTCCATAGCCTCGGTGGAGTAACCCCGACATCATAGACCTTTCTCTGCTGCCAGTAAGCGTCCATAGCCACAATGGAGATATCTGCATACCCTCTCCTACTATTCACTCTTTTGATAATATCAACTTTATTCCAACATTATGCCCCAAGCGAGTGGGAGAGGATGATGTTTGTTTATTTCGCAAAGTGAGATGGTTAAGGTGAATCCTGTGCTATTTTTGTGTTCGGGGTTCATGTAGTCCTTTCCATATTTTCTTCTATCCTTTAAAATATTACCAAACCACTAAGTAGACAATTCTAACATTTATCCAAAGTTGTTCATTTGTGTAGGTTAGATAGAGGACTCTTCAAAGCAACTGCAAGATCCTTGATCCTTCTTGTGTTTTATATGAGTGATGAGTTAGGAACATAGTTCGCTATGTCACATGATTTGAGGTCATCCATTGTCTTGCTAAACAAAAATTTCAAAAGCACAGAAATCCGGAAAGAAAAATAAAACAACAGAAAATGCAATTCAAAAGCATGACAACATTCATACAAAACACAAAACACTTTCATTCATTTATTTATTTTTATTATTATTATTAGTGGAAATATTTTTTGAGGGCTTGGCCATTTACTGGGAGGGCATCATCTTCCCCCCTCGGATTCTATAACTGATAAGTGCCTGCCCCAATCTTCTCGGCCACCTGGAAAGGTCCAAGACATAGGTTTTGAAACTTAGAATGCTTCCTTTTTGGCTCATTTGTTTTGTCCCATTTTAGGACTAAGTCTCCTACTTCAAAAAACATTTCTTTAGCCTTATTCTTATCAAACCATATTTTCACTATATATTGGTGAGCTAGAAACTTTGAATTATCCTTTTCTCTCTCTTCTTCTAGCATGAGCAGAGTATCAATTTTTTGTTGTATGACCGATGAGGATTCCCCGTTGGAATATTGGGCTAGTTGAAGAGATGGAAGATAAAGCCCAATTGTTAGAATGGATTCTTTTCCATAAACCAGAAAGTATGGGGAATTTCCTATAGCTTCCTTGGGTGTGACCCTCTTGGCCCATAGAGATTTATGGAGTATATTATGCCAATTCCTTTGGTTATCTGCAATCGTATTTTTTAATATTCTCACTAGGTTTTTATTGGTTGATTCTGCCAACCTATTTCCCTATGGATAATAATTTGTAGAGTATCTAGTTATGATTCCTTTTTCTAGAGAAAAATCTATCAATAGAGTGGAAGAAAAATAAGATGCATTATCAAAAACTCGAATAGAAGGAACACCAAACCTTGTGATCAGTTGTTGTTCTATGAATTGGATCACCACATTCTTATTTACATGAGTCAAAGGGATGGCCTCTGCCCACTTTGTGAAATAATCAGTGGCATTAAGTATATACTTGTGTTGTTTCAAAGAAATCGGTGTAATTTCTCCTATGATATCTAACCCCCATTTCTCAAAAGGCCTAGAGACAGTCACTGGTTGGAGTGGGATTACTGCTCTCTTCTCTCTCCCGGTGCTTATTTGACAAATTTTATAGTTCCTAGTGTAGGTATGAGTGTCTTTGAACAAGGTGGGCCAATAATAGCCAGCTCTCAGTATCTTATGAGCGGTGGTTCTTCCTATGAAATTCCCACCGACAGGGCCATCATGGAGCTCCTTCAAAACTTTTTCTACATCTTCACATTCGAGACATATTAAGAGTAACCCATCATAATTAATCTGAAATATTACCAAATTTATGGGGCGATATTGTGCATATTTTAACCTGAGAGCTCTCATTTCCCTAGGGTTGAGATATTCTTGACAAGTCCCATGGTGTAGGAGATAAGTTAAATTCTTATACCAAGATTCTATCCCCGGGGAAATGTATGAAGCTTCACCACACCATAATTCCATTTCATTCTCCCATCTGGGATTTTCATTTACTTGATTCTGGGCTTCGGTTGCGAGTTTTCACAACCCTTTCCCTTTAACTACTTTGGCAGGTTTTATATCTAAATAAAATTCTTGGACCACTGCCATCCAGTTCCCTCTTATTTCCCCCATTTCTTACTGAGTAAACAAGGATAGGACCATAGGGTGAGGCACAATCACTTTGGTGTGGTTCTTGAGGATGTAAGACCTGAAGTGATTTATTGCCTTATATACCACATAGGCTTGTTTATCAACAACAAGATAATTAAGTTCGGCTCCCTAGAGATTAGTTCTCATGAATGACATCGAAGCCTCCTTGTTTTCATCATCCTTATGAGTCAATACTGCAGCTAATCACTGGTCGGAGGAGAAAGTATAGAGGAATAAATCCCTATCGAAATCGAGAGTTCACAACATGAGGGCCTGGGATATAGCAGTTTTAATATTGCTAAAAGCATCCTTTCATTCATAATCCCACTTAAATTTGACATCTTTGTGTATCATCTTTTTTAAGGGTTTGATAGTTTTTGCGAAATTGGGAGTGAATTTCCTCACGAAATTGATTTTCCCGAAAAAATACTGCAGAGATTTCTTGTTGTGAGGAAACGAGAGTTGAGCTATGGCCTTAACCCTTTCTAGGCCTATGTGAATGCCTACTTGAGACATAATGTGGCCTAGAATCTTACCTTCCTCAAAACTGAAAATAGTTTTCTTGGGATTTAAGTATATACCGTATCTCCTACACATTTCTAAAATATAAGTTAAGTGTTGGATGCACTCTTCTCTTTTCTTTGAATACACAGTTACGTCATTTAGATACACTACCACACAATTTTTTATTATTCCCTGAAATGGTATGTCCATGGACCTTTGAAAGGTTTCCCCTGCGTTAATTAACCCAAAAGGCATGCGTTTAGAAGCAAATGTTTTTCACTTGGTTCGGAAGGTAGTTTTCAAATGATCTTCCTCCAAAACCAGGACTTGATTGTAACCTAAGAAACTTTCCAGTAGAGATAAAATATCCAAGCCAGAGAGGGCCTACAGGAGTTGCTCCATTGGCGGGACTGGGTAATTCTCCTTTTCTGAAGCCTTGTTGAAGTTCCTAAAATCTACGCATAAGGGAATTTGTCCAGACTATTTTCTCACAGGAACCTGATTTGCTACCCATGCAGAATGCCTAACCTGGAATATGATGCTGGCATCTAAATGTTTCTTTAATTCCTAATACATGAGAGGTTCCAGGGATGGCTGATACTTTCAGAACTTCTGTTGGAAGGGTTTCACCTTAGGTTTTAACGTTATAGTGTGTTGAATGATAGGGGTGTCATAAGTTTTCAGATCTCGGTAGGACCATGCGAAGACGTCATGATATTGTATGAACAATTTGAGATAAGCCTTTCTTTCCTCTTTAGATATAGTCTTTCCGATATTAACATTCTTTGGGTTTTCCGGGGTTTCGATATTTATAGTTTCATGCAGGGGACATGAGCTACTGGTCTTTGCATTTTTAGGCCCCCTAAAATGTTCTTTCAGGTCAAACAAATTTTCTAGATTAGCTATCCCTTTCGGGATGGTATGAGATTTTGATATGTCAATAGGTTGGCCTATCCAAGGATTAGTTTCTTTTTATTTCTCCTGGAATACCTCATCGTCGATGGCCAAATATTTGAAATTGTCTTGGTTAGTCAAGAAGTTTATGATCTATTCATCTCCTTCAAAGACTTTCCAATTAGAAATGTTGTTAGGCACCGATGGTTTGTAGGGTAGTTCCACAGTGAATCGGGAGGCTTCATAATATTCCAGAGGTGACAGCCTTGAAGTAGTTGCGGCCAAGGAATCAGCAAGGATATTCATTTCTTTGGGGATCACAGTGATATTGAAAGCTTCAAAAATATCCATTAACCTATGAACTTCCTGTTGATAATTCTTTAGGTGCGGGGAATTGCAATGTATAGTATTCCTTACTTGTCTAACGATAATATTCGAGTCCCCGAAAAATTTCAATTCTTTGACGTTCAAGTCTATGGATTTCCTTAACCTTTGTACTAGAGCTTCATACTCAAAAATTTTATTGGTGCATTCGAATTCTAGTCTACAGGATAGGAAATAACATTTACCTTTTGGATCACTGAGGATTCACCCTACCCCTGATCCTTCCTGTGATTTAGATCCATCAAAGTATATGGTCCAAATTTGTGAACGACAATCACCCTTTTCCTCTTTCTGATTACTTTCTTTTTCCCATATCTTTTATTATGTAATCTCTTGTGTAGGGTCTTGATAGAAGAGGGTGTCTTCTGTCAGTATCAATGACTTCTCTTGAAAAAACATTTTAGAGTTTTTAGTGAGAGGGACATCGGATAAGACAGGAGAAAATTTTCCGAAGTGGAAATCACAAGAATAATTGCCTAGCACGGGGAAATCTATGGATGAGGGTTCATTCAGGGTTTCTAGATCAGTGAACATATGTTTCAGGTATCTTTCCCTATCGATTCTGATAATATTATTGTATCCCTTCAGTGGTAGCCAAAGGTGTTCCCTGTCTGTACTAAAGTACCTATTTAACTTCTAAGACAAATCTCAACTTAGTAGTAACCCATAGGCCTCTGGGATGTCTACTACAATGATGTCAATCACTTGCACAAACTTAGGCTATGCAATTATCCTGATCATTACATCTCCGATTTCCCCCATGACTTTGAGATGGGTTATGTCTTGTTGTATCACATGTTTATTTCTCTTGAGAGGAACGACATTTAATTTTTCACAAATAGACAAGGGCATAATGTTGGAAGATTCTCCTGAATCTACCAAACAATTGTGGAGGTTCCCGTTGAAGACTTCAAATGTTAAGAGAAATGAAGGGACAAAAGGTTTTCCCTTATTATCTTTTGAGTATGTATTCACAGTTGGTTTAATTAATAGATCTGTGGAGTTTAGATTTATTTGTTGCTCATTGCTTACCGTATGGTTTTCTACTGATTTCAACTCTTGTAGCAGGAAATCTTTTTGTTGAGGGATTATGCATATGCCCATAACTGATATATTAGCCTTGAAATTCTTCATATATTCAACTATGTTGTACTCCATTTTGGGTGATTCTCGCATATGGATGCTAATAGGGTTCTTACGGGAAGAAAAAGGTGTTTTCGAGTGATCAAGAGTTGACCTTTCCCCTGGCATTTGAGTGATAGTAGGATCCTTTGAGACAGGAGGACCTTTACTTCTAGTTTTCACAACCGAGATCTCTACAGGTGGTTCTTGAACGTGAAATAAGTCGTCAGAAGGCATAATTAAGTCAGGATCACATATCAACATGGTTGTATCTTCTGGTGGGTCAATCTCTTCCTGGTCAAAACATTCATAACCAAACTTATTGGTTGTTCGGTTAGGGAAACCTCATTTAAACACTGGTTGGCCATAAAATTCATGGTGTGCACCCAATGGGGGCAGTCTCTTTCACAGTGGTTTTCCTGGTGATAAGTATAGAAAGAATTAGATGCGACATTTCCTAGATCGATATTTAAGTTAGTTGGGGGAGGGTCAATGGCTTTGAACGGTGGGTTATTTTTAAAGAAATTCTTATATGTCATTTTCCCTTGGTTTCCTTCGCCTATGTTTCTCTTCATGTCTATGATATCATTTGATAATTTCTTAACCATGCATTGTAGATATTTTATGTCTCCATTACCCTTGTCGAGAGTCTATTTTGCTTGTTTCCTTGGCGGTATAGTCATAATAAGTCCTCTCCTAGGAGGAGGTTGAGATTCTTTCTTAAACTAAAGAGACATGTCCTTATTTACACACTTTCATATGGAATTATATCATTTTAGATTCTTCAAAATTCTCTCCTAAGGTTCATTTGACAACCCTCTTCACAAACATGGAAATAGAAGCTGGGAGCGCATTAGTGTATACTTCGATTTGCAACTCTTGAGTTGGTTTGGATTTGGGATGAAATTTGTTTAATATGGCCAGGAACCTTTGATTGAAATATTTAACCTTGTCTTTCGAAATCATGGTGGTGGAAAAAAAATCAACCATCAGAGCTCCCGTAGTAGTCTCTTTTGCAAATTTATCTAGAAAATCTTTTTGAAAATTTGTCTAGCCAGTTATGGATCCTACAGGTAAGTTAAAATACCATGTGGAGGATGAGTTCTCAATAGTGTAAGGAAACATCCTGCAAACTACATCTTCATGTTGGATGTTCATAATCCTGATCGCTAGTATAAATTTATTGATATGATCTTCTGACAATCCTAAGGTTTCAGGATCAAACTTAGGAAGAAACTTCTCTGGATGTCGGGGAAGGTTATGGACTGGTTCTGGGAGGGCCAAAGTGTCTTTTTCCAACCAAGGTTGATTGTTCAGAGGTGGGTTCCCCCTGTATTCATTATGGTCGTTGTTGCCTTCCATATCTTCGGACTCTGAGTTATACTCCTCCTCTTCCAAAAACTTGTCTGGTTCAGAGATGTCGTCGATTGGCGTTTCAGGTATCAAATCAAGAGGATATTGGATTTTGGTGATTTTTAAATCTATTAAGACTTCTATCGAGTGCACGAAAACATCATGGGGAGTACTAACCACTGGTCTTCTTTGTTTTTTTCTTCAAGGAAGTATTGGAGCTAAGGACAATGCACCGATCTGTCAGGTGTATGCCCATGTGATTCTTCTGAATTGATTTACTTCCTTGTGAGGAAGAGCGTAAGGTATTTCAGGGTGAAATGATTCTTCCTCGGGTTGAGGTGAGTTACTCATTCCTTGAGTACTAAGTGTGTGTTGGTTGTCTTGGGAATGACTATCCATGCATGTGGGTTGTTTTGAATCTATAGGTTGTTTGAAATACTATGTTAAATATATATCCATCCATTCATTCTCAAGCCCTCCTTCTAGTTCCAATTTTGTTGATGGGTCCTAAGTCCCTTGATTCAAAATAAGGAACCAAAACTACCATCGAGTCCCAATTAGACTCTGTAGTGTTTAGTAGTGGAATGGTTCTCCAGATATTGCGATCCGACCAATTTATCGATGGGATTTATTTTTTCTTGTGAAGGCTCTTCCTTTAGTTCAGACTATCTCTTTTTGTATTTTCTCTTGGGTGGGACTGATATGAGATGTAATCCAGTATAAACCAACTTGGAAACAAAATAGAATTAATATTAACTATTCGGGAAGAGGTTGAACTTGGGATAACCTGTTGCTCAAGCATGTAGACGACAATTTTACACCACAGGCCTAGTACTAATACATTAACCATGTGAGCATCCAATTACTGTCTGAGAAACTAATTACCAGAAAGAAAAACCTTATGCAATAAGACAATGGAAAGAAAAATAATTCACCTACTTAAGCATCAATCACATAATAACACCACGATTCATCTTCATCATTAAAGTAAAGAACAACAAAATATTGCACTAGATAACTTGACAATAAATTAAATAGTTGTTACTCGTTACAACATCATTCATGAAATGAGATAGGAAATAGTTCTTCTCCACGTCCAATCACATGCGTTTGATGAAAATAAATGTCTTTGGTCCATAAGGACTTCTCAACTCAAAGGAAGCTTAAAAATAATTCTTAACAACCAGAAAGAAAGAGTTCTTGCAACAACCATCAACCCTTAACTAATTGGTCGATGATCTTATTTATAACATAAAATTCAACTAAAAATAACGTCCAAGTGTAGTTTGAACAAAAAAAAGTTTGCCACATGGCATCTTCTTCTAACAGTTTCCTTAATAGTCAACTCAATATATCACTTGAAAGGGTGACTTTCCTCATATTTCGACCAACTGATATATATCTCCTCACAAGTTTGGGCCCATGGCAATCTGTGTTGCTCCAATGGAGCCGTGTAAATTCCTCTGAACTCCACTCCATGCACTTGGTACTTCACTAGACTGGTGATTAACTGTTGTAGCACAGTCTGAGCTCTAATCGGATGTTCCATAAATCTTTTCAGTTGTCCTGGCATCGCGTCGGTCACCTTCGCTAGCTCTTCGGCCCACAATAAATATTTCTTGGTATGTGATTTGAGTATGTCTCACAAGTCGACGAATTTGTCAGGGGTGCCAAAGTTGGGGAGTCTGATATCCTTCATCACTTGTTGATCTTCGGATTCAGTTTCTCTCGGATTTCTTGGCGAGGTTACGAAGATGATTTTTCTCAATAGTCAGAGGGATCTCTCCTTCCAATTAGAATTAAAATCATTTATAAATTGCTTACAAAACAATACTTGAAACAATATATGAAGGAAAATGTAAGTGGGAAGAAAATAGACGGATGCATACCTGTAAATTTTTCTAAGCCTGGTTGTTTGATACTTATGTGTTCTTTTCCACCTTTTGGATTACCTACACCATTCCTGTTAGTGCCATTATTTTCTTCAGTGAGGGTGGGTTATATCCACATGACATAGCATGATATATCTAATACGAAAAATGTGAGAGTCAAAGTCATGCTAGTGGTTGGTTGGCCCTTGGGGTTGGGAAAGGATGTCAGAGATGAACATGTGTCAAAAGTACGAGTAAGTTTCAAAAATATCAGATACTGTCATAAGGGGAGTCATTAAATGCTTCAGGTCAAGGTAGGTTGCTCAAACATAATTCGCATGAACAAATGCATCAACCATCATTATCTCATTATGGAGGTTGGGGAAATTGAGAGGAATCGAGATAATCGTACCACACATCCTCTATAATCCCTATTGGCTTCATATCACATGCCTCAGATCATACCTTCGCATAGATTTGAAACAATAATTCTTTAAAACATCTCGTTGCAAGGTATTCATTGTCCCCTGACACATTTCAGCTCTCCGCCCATCTCCGTTATAAATTATAGATGTTCTGTAAGTGTTCTACTCACCAATTGAGCTTGTGCGCCATTGCTAACTCGTCTCATGGCTCACTTCAACCAAATTCTTTGATTTGGTCCTTTGTCAAGTCATCCACGCATAAGGTGGATATGTTGTCGCACTATGGGAACTCCTCAAAACACAAGATGGGGCCTGTGAGGTAGCCGAAGCACTAGGCCTGAGCCACAAAATGTTTGGGACTCATTCTTATTTGCAACGGGTGTTCTCGAGGCTTCGAAGGGAGATTCCTACCTTCGCATAGAGACGATGGTATCACCCTGTGTTGATGCCGAAGTGGAAGAAGCTATGTTAGAAGGGAAAAAGTTGGAAGTCATGCTTCCTCAACATCAGATACCACAGAGGAGAGGGAGGCCTAGGAAGAATAAAGAAGTGGGAGTGGAAATCCAAATCCCGATTAAGTCACGCGTGCAATCAACCCCTAAATAATTCCTAATACATGTTATCTGGATAGAGCCGATCAAAACCATAAGTCGAGGAAGCGAGAGTCGAATGAGAAGGACAGAAGCCCTGGGTTCCAATGTTCATGCACCTAGTCAGTAGCTAGAGCAGGCACAACTTGCCATAGATGAACTCTACCAGGAAAATAGAGAACTACGATGACATTTGGTTGAAAATACCCTTGAGGCATCACCACCACAAGGTCATGAAGGGAACGCAACCTGGCTCAAGTGGAAACTTCGAGAGGCGCAAGATACAATCGTGCAGTTGTGTGAGGCACAAAGAGTGTCAAAAGAATGAAAGATGAAAACACCTCAGGGAGTGCAAAGTAGCCAGGAAGAAAGTCCACGTGCAGAAGAGACATGATTGGTGAAATCTTTTTTGCATTCTTAGACATGACACAGAACTTTGATAATTTTCCCTCTTTTAAGGAGAATTTTGTTTTCTTAATGTAACTGGGTTGGTTGACCAGAAGGTGTAGACAGTGTCTAGTATATGTAAACTGAGCTTAACGACAATCTAATATATATAAAGTCTTGAAAGTTTGATGAATGGGTTCTGGTTATAGCGATTGAACGCCTCCTTTCCTTTCTTGGCGTGTGTATACTATGTTCTTTGTCTAGATTTTCTTGTAAGTTAGCCCCGATTTTATACTTAGTGTTTCTTCGATTTTCTTTGTTTATTTATTAATATCCTTCTACGAAAAACCTTCGATGCTGATTGATTTAACCGTACGGTACTGACGTGGCACCACTAGCTCGGGATACAGGGTACTAATGACCGGGAACTTAGCTTACATGTAATGGTTGGGCTCGGGGCTTTGCTCAATTCGATCACTTTAAGATAAAATTGGGACTGTCGATGCATAAAAGGTATCAAAGGTCAGCTTTCAACAATAAACCTATCGTGCGTCCTCCTTGTAAGTTAACTTCCCCAAAAAATCTCTGATACTGAAAACATTTCGGAAGTTAGTGATCGGTGATATCACTTTGTTCCTTGTGAGTGCTTACTCTCTTAGTATTTGGTCGATGCCAAAGAGATCGGTCATCGACAATATTCTCAGTGATGCTTGTCGTGAAAGAAATATCGCATCTACTGACATCGACGCAGATCAAGACTCGACAACTTTGGTTCTCTTTAGTGTTTTATTTCACACTTAATCCTTTCCGATGTCGAATTCCTTAAGCGCATTCGAGAAAGATTTGACTCTCAATTATCTAATTTAGATATTAGTCTTTTAAGTTAATGGTTTTTACATTTCCAAGAAATATTTTAAAAACTTAATGAGAATAAAAAATGATAAGAAAAGGACACATTTTGCATATTAGACAATGCCAAAAGATCAAGTGGTATCCAAAAATTGAAATTTGACATAAAAAATTTAGGGTGTGTTGAGTGCTCAACAGATTGCTGCCTTTCGAGGTCTAATTTCTCAAACTCTCAGTTCTGCTACCACCTGTCAACCCTGACGATGGATGGTTCCAATGGTTTTGGAACTTCAGAACTTCGCAAAGTCCACTCTCATGTGCACCTTCAAAGAGTTAAAGTGCACCCACCTTGTTAGATAATCCAAAATACAATTATCATAGTTTATAAAGTTAGAATAAAATGATTATTAATTTAGAATATTAAATTAATAATCTAGAATATTTGATTAATAAATATAGACTTTTAGAAATAAATTATTGTTGTAAAAGATATGACTCTAGAGAGGTGTCGTATCTTAGGCTCTAAAATAGGAGTATTGTTTTAATATTGTTAAGATAGAATTTATTGTAAATGGACACTTGTTTCATTAATAAGTGATCCATATCTTGAGTTTGTTAGGACATTTAGCTTATATATAGCTCTTTGCAAGAGTATTGAGTTGTTCAGGTGTAAACTCTTGCAAAGTTTCTTATGTAATTTATTTTCCTATTAATAAAAGTGTGTGTCTGAGGACACTTCGGCCATTATTGTGGTATCAGAGCTCCAGTAATGTTGCTGAACTGAAGAAGATATTAGCTGATCTGAGGAAGAGATCCCAGCATTACAGACCAAGGAAAGTCAGTGCATACTCTGTCAATAAATTGATCAGTTATTGTTCAACTTTTTTGTTTAAAAAAAGGGAAAATAAATTGTTTTTACTTTCATATTTCAGTCATTAGACTCGGGAAAATTGAGTTTGCAAATTGCAAATCCATAAAATTGATAAATTTGTCCATGGAAAATTAGTTTCTGGCAAAGTAATTTCTTGTAATAAACTATCAGTCTTTTGTCATTAAACGCTGTGTAATTTCTGAGTAATTTCTGGCGAATTAATTATCACTGTTATAAATTATCATTGTTATAAGCATTTAGATTCAACGCGATCTCTATGGGCGCGCGATTCAACATCAAAATTCCTCAAAAATTCTCAAAGTCAGCTACACGCAGATCATCTACAACAGATTTGTGTGAGCAAAGGGCAGCCTGGAGCTGCGTGACCTGCATGTGTACTAAGGAGCCGAGTGTTGTAGAGTATCGTCGTTGTTTGAAAGAGGGATAATGGGGTATCCAGAATTGTGTTATCAAAGCCTCAATTATCGCGCCAATGGATATTCTTCTTTAATCAGATTCACAACATCAGGATCATGAATGAAATCCGCTGCTCATTACATGTTTTCGATGATGGTGTGTTGAGATTGCAAGCCAATGTCATTGGAATAGAGTTATATTCTCTTCTGTCATTATTGTGTGTTGGTGGATCGATTTGATTCTCATTTTGAACGGAAAATGGGCACAAGGCAAAAGCTTCCTCCTCATATCTGCGTTCTGCCCGATTCAGTAAAAGTTGGCCCTTCGCCATGTGATCCAATAAAATGTGAAAAAGGATCTAAAGAGAACAATAATATGCATTACAATATTCCAAATATTCGAGCATTTTCAAATGATTTGATTAGAGGACTCACCTCATCTGAAGAGAGGAGACCTGGCATAATTGTCGTCACACTAAGTGGAATCTTGGAGGAAGGCTTGGAAAGTGTATCTTCAATTTTGGAAAGTGGTATATGTGCATTGCCTTCAGCTATTGCCGATTTTTGGATTAGTTTAACTGGATGCATTGCCCGCCATGTTTCAAATACTGTCATGATGAAAGTGAACCATTCACCTGTCGGCTTTTGTAATGCATGATCCATTATGTTCTTTATTTATTGTATACTGGTGCGTTTGTATTGATTTAAGTGCCAAGTTCAGCATTGCAGACGGGTCCAGGATGTCTTAAAAGGGAAGCTGCAAGATCTTTGCATGCTTAATCTTCACGTCGGTGCTCCTATAGATGTCATCAAAGAATTTGATGAAGAAGATGTCCAACAAAGACTAGTTCATCCCATTGTGGTATCGATTTGAATGGTTTTTTGCCAGATCTATTGTGCGAAATTTCTATACTATTGTATTGTGAGTTGAAGGATCAGCAAAGGAAATGAATTTATTTTTTTATTTTTATTTAAAACAAAAAACAAAAAAACATTA
The DNA here is from genome assembly GCA_009831015.1 of Picea engelmannii. NCBI lineage: Eukaryota > Viridiplantae > Streptophyta > Pinopsida > Pinales > Pinaceae > Picea > Picea engelmannii. The sequence goes on along the minus strand of ML808522.1, from coordinate 98,347 downwards.
GTGATAAACAGTTCAAATATTTTTTTTGGAGGTAACAAAATTTTTGTGGCTCGAAGTAATTTTTTTTTTAACTTTGAGGGGGGGCAAGATTGCCATATTTTTTGTAAAAGTGTAAAATTTTGAAAGTTCCATGGAATTTGACTAGAGCCAAGTACAAAGCTCGGTCATTTTTTCCTTGTTTCAACGACTATACGAGGGTCAAGGCCAAGCCCCGATAGATCGTATTTGGTGTGATGCGTCTGGTGTGTTGTTCATCTTCATATTTCTTTGCGTGATTATTTTTGGTGCGTAAATTCAACAAACTACAATGTCGAAATTAATTAATTTATTCTCCGACTCAGATAAACTTGAAGGCACAAAATCATACAAGACATGGAAATGACTCATTGAAAGCACTCTCATTTACAATGAACTTTGGCGTGATATCTGTAATGAAGATACTAATCCCACTAAGCTGACAGATGCAACGACATTAGGAAAATGGGAAGTTAAAAATGCCAAAGCATTAGCACTTATTAAATCTTTATTTAATGATGAGATGTATGTTCATATTGAAAATACGACTGATGCGTGGTCTACTTTAAAAGTTTTTAAAGATCTATTTGATACTCAGCCTGAATCCAAGAAAGTTGATCTTCAATTAAAGTTGCTCCAACAAAAATTGACTGAAGGAGGTGATGTCCATGAATATATTTCCAGACTTAATAACATTAAGCAGGAAATATTAAATGCGGGTTTTCAAGCAGTAGATGATAGTTTCATGACCACAATCTTAATAGCTGGATTGCCTTCTTCCTATACACATTTTTTGGAGACTTTACAAGTCACTGGAAAGTTAGACAATCTTACATTTGATGAACTAAGTGAACTATTATCTCAACACAATAAAACTTTTGGAAAGAAAAAACAAGTTGGCGAAGATGTTTTTTTCACAGAAGCAAGCACAAGTAAGACTTCAAGTGACATTTATAGCAGTAGAGGAAGAGGAAATTTTGTACAAGGTCATGGACAAGGACAACATAGAGATACCAATTTTCAAGGAAGAGGCAATAGTCAAGGCAGAGTCAACAGTCAAGGAAGAGGGTATTTTCAAGGCAGAGGAAACAATCACGGCAGAGGATATTTTCACGCAAGAGGAAATAGTCAAGGTAGAGGATCTTTTCAAGGCAAAAGTCAACACAGAGGATAGACTCCGCCCAGAAATCAAAGCAGGGGAAGAGGACAGAATTTCAACAGAGGGAGAGACTTCAGTCAAATTGTTTGCAGAAGGTGTAACAAAGTTGGTCATTATGCAAAAGATTGTCGCACTTCCATTGATAAAATCACCAAGTTTCATCAAAACACAACACAATTTGCAAATGATTGACAGGATGATGATTCATAATATGTGTTTACCTCATCTTCACCTATACATATTTCCACTAATTTTCAAAGTGATTATGAAGATGCTTGGATTTTAGATTCAGGAGCATCTCAACACATGACTTTCAGACGTGACTTCTTTTGGAATTTTCAAGAATGCCATCTTAATTCTATTTTTCTTACAGATAATACTAAACATACTCCTTATGGAAGAGGAGTCGTTAAAGTTTATTTAAATGATATTGGAGAATGACTGATTTCAAATGTATGGTATGTACCCACCTTCAAAAAGAATTTGTTGTCTTTAGTCACAATTTGATAAGCAGGACATCAGGTAATTATGGAATATGGATTGGTTAAGATAAATTCAGTAAAACAAAATATGAAAATAGTGATTACAGGATATGAAGATGGAAAACTGTTAAGGATGAAAGGAACAATTATTCCAAGACATTCAGACTTTACAGGATCAATAAGTACATGTATCTCCCCTATCAGATTGTGGCATGTGAGATATGGACATCTCAACTTTGATAGTCTGTCTCAACTGCAAAAACAAGGGATGGTTAAGGGACTTCCCACTTTCAAAAAGGACACTTCAAAATGTGAAGCATAAATTTATGGCAAACAGAGTTGAGAAAGTTTTTCAACAATTTCATGGCATGCCAATCGACAGTTGCAACTCGTTCATAGCGATGTTTGTGGACCCCTAGAAACTTCTTTCAATGGTTGCAAATATTTTTTACTCTTTGTTGATGATTTCAGTAGACCAACTTGGGTTTACTTCTTGAAGAAAAAGTTAGAAGTATTTGAAATATTTAAAAATTTTCGACAACTTGTTGAAAATGAAGTTAAAGAAAAGATAGGTACACTCAAGACAGATAATCGCGGAGAATTCACCTCTAATGAATTCAACACTTATTGCACAGACAATGGGATAAGAAGACATCTTACTAATTTCTAGACTCCTCAGCAAAATGGAGTCGCAGAACGAATGAATCGCACTTTGTTAGGAATGGAAAAATCTATGTTGAGTTTTAAAAGGTTAAGTTCTACATATTGGGAAGAAGCTATCCATACATATATCTACTTAAGGAACAGATCTCAAACTGCTTCTTTGGATGGAATCACACCTTATGAAGCGTGGTTTGGTTTCAAACCTCGAGTTAAACATCTTAGAGTTTTTGGATCAGTATGTTATGCCTTAGTTCCGAACGAAAAATGAACTAAGCTTGCCTCAAGAAGTTTGAAATGCACAATGATTGGGTATTCTGATGAGAAGAAAGGGTATCGACTTTTGTCCAATGGAATATTTATTGTGAGCAGGGATGTCATTTTTGATGAAACTGAAAGTAAAAGTGCTAACGAAATAGAAAGTCTTCTTCAAAATTTAGAAACTAAAGGAAATCAAAGGAAAGGAAAAGTTCAAAGTCATCCAAATTCACATAATTGGTATGAACTTGATTTTCCTTCATTTGAAGATGTTTCATCCAGTCCAGTTACTTCGACAACATCATCTGGTTCTTCCCGTAGTTCATCTGAATCTCCTAGCAGAGGCAGTTCATCTGAAAATGATTCTCCACCTCCAAAATCTTCAACTGATTGACGAACATCAGTTTACATTAATCCAATTTACAATAATGGTAATTCAGATCCCCAAACCAGTGAACATCAACTACCCAAATGGGCAGTTCAAATTTTGAAAGATGTAAGGCCTGATGAGAAAAATAAAACAGAACAAGGGGATCACACAACAATGAAGAGAATTTTTCCTTAGTAGCACATGATTTTACTGAACCTTCAACCTACAAAGAAGCAATAAACCATAAAGAATGGAAACATGGTATGGTTGAGGAATATCAAGTAGTAATTGATAACAACACTTGGAAACTTGTTGATTGTCCTACAGGTGTTAAACCCATGGGATGAAAATGGGTTTACAGAATTAAATTCAATCAACATGGCGAAATTGACAAGTATAAAGCCCGACTTGTTGCTAAAGGTTTTGCGCAGCAAGAAGGCATTGATTATGAAGAAAATTTTGCTCCTACCACTAAATGGAATACCATCCGATTAACACTTGCATTGGTCGCTCAGAAAGGTTGGAAATTTTATCAAATGGATGTCATAAGTGTTATTCTCAATGGAGATTTACAGGAAGATGTATATATACAACAACCACCAGGATTTGAAATTGCAGGACAGGAGCATAAAGTCTGCAAATTAATTAAGGCTTTATATGGGTTAAAGCAAGCTCCCCGAGCTTGGTATACTAAAATGGATGAATATCTTAGGAAGGTTGGTTTTCAACAAAGTGAATCTGATGATACTTTGTATATCCGTCAACAGGGTCCTTATCTGGTAATTCTTATTATGTTTGTAGATGATTTTTTCATTACAGGCAATAATGATGATCATATCGCATAGGTGAAAAAGGAGTTACATGCAGGTTTTAAGATGACTAATTTGGGACTCCTTCACTACTATCTTGGTGTTGAAGTATTCCAACGTCCCCATCATATTTTGATTTCTCGGAGTAAGTATGCAGCAGAAATTCTTCAGTAGTTTGGCATGCAGGATTGTAAACCATCTCTTACCCCTATGGAACAAAACTTGAAACTTTCAAAATTTGAAGGGGGGGAATTGGTAGACAACACTATTTATAGACAGTTGATTGGCAGCTTAATTTATTTGACAAACACTCTCCTAGATCTATCTTATGCAGTCAGTATTCTTTCTCGCTTTATGCAACAACCACGATACAGCCACTGGAATGCAACCAAAAGAGTTCTTCGATATATCCAAGGAACAAAAGATTTTGGTCTTCTTTACAAAAAGACTAAAAATTTTGTACTTGGTGGATTTTCAAATGCTGATTTTGTAGGGAGTATTGATGATCGTGCATCAACATTAGGTTATTTAATGAACATGGGTTCAACAGCAGTGTCTTTGAATTGTAAGAAAGAAGCTATAGTTGCTACTTCTACAGCAGAAGCAAAATACATCTCATCATGGGAAGCAACATGTGAAATTGTTTGGTTACGTAGGATTTTACATGACTTGGGCATTTCTCAAGTAGAAGCTACATCATTATTCATCGATAGCCAGTTAGCCATTAAACTTGCCAAGAATCCAGTTTTTCATTCAAAGACAAATCATGTGGACACCAAGTATCATCATATCAGATCGCTTATTGCAAAGGATGTCATCAAGCCAATTTATTGTCCTTCAGAAGATCAGATCTCTGACATTTTCACGAAACCTCTTGGCGGAGTAAAATTTACTAAGTTCAGGGATTAACTTGGTATCTGTTGTAATGTATTTTTGGATTATAGGGGGGAATGTTAGATAATCCAAAATACAATTATCATAGTTTATAAAGTTAGAATAAAATGATTATTAATTTAGAATATTAAATTAATAATCTAGAATATTTGATTAATAAATATAGACTTTTAGAAATAAATTATTGTTGTAAAAGATATGACTCTAGAGAGGTGTCGTATCTTAGGCTCTAAAATAGGAGTATTGTTTTAAGATTGTTAAGATAGCATTTATTGTAAATGGACACTTGTTTATTTAATTAGTGATCCATATCTTGAGTTTGTTAGGACATTTAGCTTATATATAGCTCTTTGCAAGAGTATTGAGTTGTTCGCGTGTAAACTCTTGCAAAGTTTCTTATGTAATTTATTTTCCTTTTAATAAAAGTGTGTGTCTAAGGACACTTCGGCCATTACACCTTACCTGGATCCAACAACTATTGGTCCGCACACTCAGATCTAACGACTGATAATATGTTCTCCTCAGTGCTCGTTCCTTGTTGTTTGGACTCTTATCTCACTGTCTAGATTCTTCCTTGGGTTGACCTAATAGCCCGAATTCCTCCTAAGATTATGACTTAAACCCAGTCATCCTTCGGTTCTTCCTCTGTGTTGTCTCTTCCTCATCTTTGATGATCAATCGAAACTTCTCTCCCTCGTTTTGTTCACTCTGAAACCTCAAAAGGGGTTTCATGACCCCTATAGCTCCTTTCAGGGTTCTTGCACGCAGTTGTGCTATCCTTCTTGAGCTTCTTGAACTTGAAACCATTTCATGCCCCTACATATCCTTGCGCATGTCCAGATCTTCATAATAGTTTTCCTTCAACACTACATCTAACTGTTAGCCTAGTGCACTCCTTGCATAAGTCTTCCTCCAGAGTATTCCGTAACTCTGCTTCCTTCCTGAGCTTTGACTGCTTGGACCTCTAAGGTCTCTGTCCCTTTTTCTCCTTGAAGGGATATCTATGCCCACTTGGAAACTTTTTCTCAAGCACTCCAAGCTGAGATCTCCATAGTATTTAGTAACTCCATGAGTGTCTTCTTCTTTTCTCTCCTCAAAGGGATATTTGTGCCCTCTTGGCAACTTCTTCTCAAGCACTCCTTGTTGAGCTCTACAGAGTATTCAATAACTTTGTGAGGGTCTTCTCCTTAACACTCTTCTCTTCTTATAGAACTCAAGACAGAGTTCACCTTGTGCACACTTGCACCTACTCGATGCCCTCCTGATAGAGCTTTATAGAATCCTTAGCAATTTTGTCTCCTTGTTCCTTCCTCTCCATAGTCTCTCCTCCAAGGTGTTCACTAACCTTGAGGATTCTCCCTTGATTTTATGATTCCTCTAGTGTTCCCTATTGGCACGTTCTTTGTTGAATTCAACACAGAACTCAGATGCGCACTCTTCGCACTAGCTCACAGAGTCTTCATCATTCTTTCATTCACTCCTTGCATTTAGCCTCAAAGAACCCATAATGAAATCATAAAATTCTCAGACAACAAATTTTGTCTATCTATCACATGCATATGGAATCTAACATACATCTACAACATAAAATAGAACACACATGACATTCATGAAACACATGGAAACACACACAAAGAATATCATGCAGGAAAAACTGATCTTTGTATTAATCTCAGAATGTCTGTACAATGGTTACAAAGACTGGACTACAACAGAGTCTCAGTTATCTCTTCTTCTCTTGATCTCTCTACTGTCAATTTCCTTCATATCTCTTCAAATCTAATGAATCTATATACAAATATATTTTTACAAAAGAGGGGCTTCTCGAGCTCTCCCTCCAAGCTACCTACTCTCATTAAATTACATTGAATCCTATTCAATTGATATCTAGTCCAGATCGGATCTAGATCTCATCATCCTCTCATCCCTTAAAGGTGACTCTTTATACATCCTATGAAAAGGCATGGCTTTGTCTCTTCCATCCTTACAAACATTTAATTGTATTTGATTACAATTTGAAATTTAAAATGAGAGTTGGCGCCTCTCCCTCCTTGAATGCACTTGAATGTCTTGACTAGTTGGCATGTTGTTGAGTTGGAGCAATGATCCTGCATCAGACTCCACTCCTGGGAGAATCATGAGCTCTTTCTCATGAGATACTCCACTCTTTTGAAATCCTCTTGGATCCCAAACTCTCTTCTGGAGCTATCCACCTTCTCCACTGCTTTGATGTGGCTGCTTCCCTACTACTCTTCCAGGCTTCCTTCTGCTCAGTTTCTCCTCGCTGGTAGTTTTTTGTGTTGAATTCAACATCATCCTTTTGATATCATCATTGAATTCTTCCAACTGCTCTGTTGGCTGGCTCTCCTTATGCAGTCTTCTCTGCTGCACTTCTTCCTTTTCAATGGGTAGATCAACATGATCTGCCATGTTGTTTTCTTTTCTTATGGCATTAGCTCGCCACCCTGTTGTAGACTCCAATTCTCCAGTCTCATCACTAAGTTTCTTCTCATCTTCTTCCTCTTCTGACAGATTAGATTCTACCATTTCTCTTGCTAGTTCAACCCTAGATTCCTCCAGCTGCTCCCGGGAATGGAATTTCTCTCCATCTTCTGTTGCATGCCTTAGTGTTGCAGTCATCATCTGTTCAACTTCATAGCTGAAATTTCTAAGAAGTTATTTTGAATGCTCTTCTCCCAAAATCTGCATGACTGTCTCCTTGTGGCAGTCATCTCCTTGTTCAACCAATCCTCCAGGATCTCCAACTCCTTCTCCCATGGAGTGAGCATCTTAATTGCATGCTCTTATTTTGCTGGGGTAGACATTAACATTTGCTCCTTCTCTTCTTCTATGACAGTCATTGTTGATTCTCCTTCTTATGTTGTTGCATCTGCAATACATTCTCTAGCCTCAACTGGGCTATGTGGTAGAAATATGTCAATTCCCCCAATGATTAAAATGTTCCTCTGATTCTCCTCTGTCATCTCCCATTTTTTATCTGAACTCACCTATGAGCTCATGAGACCCTAAACTAGTCTCAATTCACTTCCCTTGCCTACCTGGCATCTAGCAATTTCCTGTCTACCCACCTGGAAGTCTATGAGATCCAATGGTCCCATCTCATTTCCCACCTGGAAATATTAAATTTCTTCAGTTACCACCTGACAGTTCTTGAGACCTTTTTCTAATCTCTTCTCCTCATCTTCACTGAGACTCTTCCCATCTTTCTCACAGATGTGAACCATTTCCTCTATGTCCCTGAGGTTTTCAACATACCTCAACCACCTCTTTAACATTTGTTGCTTTCCTTTGGCCAACAATCATTTGACTGGCCACTTCACCGTCTTCTTAATGGGACACTCATACATGCAGTGCACTTTAGCATCCTATTGCATTTTTAATGTCAGTTGTTCCATCCTTGCTCTTATCTCAATGAGCTCTATATCCATATCTGGTTTGTTTCTCTACTGGTGGTATTCACCTCGATCATTCCTATGGCCTTCAATAGCCATCTTCTTCCCTACCTTCTCTCTTGACAAGTTTGTTTTTAACTCTGCAACTGAGAGAAATCCCAGTTTCTCCCTTGCCTAAAATATGTAGATGAAAACTTGGCTATAATACCACTTGACACAGATTCCCCTACCTCAGCAGGGTCTGTCGACCTCCCAATCATTGGATCTTCGATTTTCCTTGAGCTGGATTAGCTCTTCAATTCCCTGCTGAAATATTCACAAATAATACATAGGTCCTTATGTGAAACTTCGCCCGTGCGAACAAGAACCAAGCACAAGCTTCCTCCACATGACCATAGGCTTAACCAAAAGGCTATTTGCACTTCATGACCTCAGGTATTTGTATGTGAGCCAACCTTGACTCTCCCGACTCCTGAACCCTAAACTCTGAACATTGTTCGCCTCATATCTACAGTCACAACTCCTTTCACGATCTGACAGTTCATATCAACTCATGAGTTCATACCTCATGAGTTATCTTAAATCTACCCTTTGACTTTCCCAAATTGTGAGTCAGTGAAATGTTAATCTTCCGCCATGTGTCCTGCCCCAATGGATGGCTAGGATTGTTGCCTTTTGAGGCCTAAATTCTAAAACTCTCAGATCAAATGCCACCTATCAACCCTAATGATGTATGGTTTCGATGGTTTTAGAACTTCCCAAAGTCCACTCTCCTGTGCACATTCAAAGGGTTAAAGTGAGTCCACCTTACCTGGATCCAACGGTTGTTGGTCTGAGCACTCAAATCTAACGACTGGGAATCTGTTCTCCTCAACACTCAATCCTCATTGTCTGGACTCTAATCTGATGGTCCAAATTCTTCCTTGGGCTCACCTAACAACCTGAATTCCTCCTGAACTTACGACTTGAACCCAATCATGTTTCGGTGCTTCCTCTACGTTGTTTGTTCCTGAGCTTTGATGATCGCTCGAAACCTCTCTCCCTCCTGATTTTTGTTCACTTTGAAACCTCAAAAGGGGTTTCTTGACCTCTGCAGCTCCTTGCAGGGTTCTTTCATGTAGTTGTGTTATCCTTCCTAAGCTTCTCAAACTTGAAACTAGTTCACGCCCCTACGTCTCCTTTCACTTGTCTGGATCTTCAGACTAGTTTTCCTTCAATAGTACGTCCGAGTGTTGGCCTAGTACAATCCTTGCACAAGTCTTCCTCCAAAGTATTCAGTAACTCTTCTTCCTTCTTGAGCTTCAACTGATCAGACCTTGAAGGTCTCTTTCCCTTTCGCTCCTTGAAGGGATATATGTGCCCTCTTAGAAACTTCTTCTCAAGAACTCCTTGTTGAGCTCTCCATAGTATTCAGTAACTATGTGAGTGTCTTCTCCTTTTCTCTCCTTGAAGGCATATATGTGCCCTCTTGGAAACTTCTTCTCAAGAACTTCTTCTCGAGATCTCTAGAGTATTCAGTAACTCTATGAGTGTATTCTCCTTGACACTCTTCTCTTCTTACATAACTCAAGATAGAGTTCTCCTTGTCCAGACTTGTACCTGCTCGATTCCCTCCTTGCAGAGCTATATATAATCCTCAACAATTATATCTCCCTGTGCCTTCCTCTGCACAATCTCTCCTCCAAGGTGTTCAGTAACCTTGAGGCTTCTCTCTTGATTTTATTATTCCTCTGGTGTTCCCTCCTGGCACGTTATTTCCTGAATTCAACACAGAACTCAGATGCACACTCTTTTCACTAGCTCATAGAATCTTCAACACTCTGTCATGCACTCCTTGAATTTATCCTCAAAGAACCCAAAATGAAATCAGAAAACTATGAAACAACAAATTCTGTCTATCTATCACCTACAGATGGAATCTAACATACATATACAACAGAAAATAGCACACACATGACATTCATGAAACACATGGAAACACACACAAAGAATCTCAGGTAGGAAAAACTTCTCTTTGTATTAATCTTAGAATGCCTATACAATGGTTACAAATACTGGACTGCAACACAGTCTCAGTTCTCCCTTCTTCTCTTGAGCTCTCTACTCTCAATTTCCTTCATATCTCTTCAAACCTAATGAATGTAGATACAAATATATTTTTACAAAAGAGGGGCTTCTCGAAATCTCCCTCCAAGCTACCTACTCTCATTAAATTACATTGAATCCCATTGAATGGATATCTAGTCTAGATCAGATCTAGATCTCATCAGTCTATCAGCCATTAAAGGTGACTCTTTCTACATCCTACGTAAAGGCATCGCTTTGGCTCTTCCATTATTACAAACATTTAATTGTATTTAATTACAATTTGAAATTTAAAATGAGAGTTGGTGCCTCTCCCTCTTTGAATGTGCTTGAATGTGTTGTCTAGATGGAGTGTTGTTGAGTTGGAGAAATTCTCCTACATCAATGGTTCCTTCCTAACTTGGGGAATTTCAAACATTAACTTCATGAAAGACAAATACTTCTTAGATTTGGTAGTCACAAACTCCAGGTCAAACTCTTGCACGATTGCAATCCATTTAGAGTAGTTACCCCTAATTATTCAATGGATCAAAATACGTTTTATTGGTTTGGAGTTTGAAATAGACAAAGTTTTACGCATAATCATGTAATTCATATGTCATTGGATAACATGAAAAAATTCCAAGGCCAACATTTCAACATGTGTGTTGATGAAAACCTGGAACAGGGGTTAGCAAATTTGAAAATTTGTGATTGCTTGAAGATCATAGATAAATGTTAGAAAAAAATAAAAATCATGGTGTTAAATGGAAATACTTGGTCTCATATCTTTGCAATGCACAATAATAGAAGTAAAATGTAACAAAATAAATGGGTATGAACAACACACTTACCAAAGAAGGATATAATCCATTGCCCAAGTGAAAAATATTGACAACATCACTTGTGGAGAGTTCCATGAAGAGGATGATCTCTTTTTGTACTCTTCTTTGGAGGGTTCTTTGATTTCACTAAGTGTTGGAGAATAGGATGCAAAATTTTATGAAATAGACATAAAATTTTGTAGAGAATTGCAGAGGGAATTTAAAAAATTTGAAGACAAGGTGGTGTCTAAAGACATCATTACAACACTAAAGTAGAGTGCATTGTGATTAGAACATCACAATGAGTACTTCACATATTGATCCACACTATCTATGTGTTCTATTTCTTTATCACTTGATGATAATGATTGTAACATACCCAACCCCTAACTAAGTCATGTCACTTGCTAAAATGACCCAATAAAATTTATGATACTAAATCTATATGTAGAAATAACACACAACATGACATTCAAACTCATGTAGCCTTCTATGATACTTAAAATGGAATTTCAACTACTATAACTATGAACAAAAACAACTAAAAAACATATAACAACATTCAACAACAAAAATAGATATTTCAATGCATCATTTTGCTCACAACAGGTAGCATTTAACCAACATAGCTCAGAGTAAGTTGCACAACAATGATATCATCATTTAACATAGATGAAGACAAAAAATAAGAACACTTATCTTATAAAAATATGCAACCTATTGTAGAGGACATATGTTCCTCCCAACCATAGACTAGTTGTTCCACTTCTCAACAACAAATCACCCCTAAGTTGTGGCTATGAATCCAGAGGAGATGGTGGTCCCTGATGCTAGCTATTGTACCCCTCTAAACAATCAATTCCCAAAGATAATTCTAATCCACTATCTCTCTTCCCCTCAACCTTCATAACCCAATGGATGAAATCCCCCTTCAATTCTCATAGTCCCTTGGGCCTTTACACTCTCGTCTAGGGCTTCCAACACAAGTTGGATAGGAAAACTACTTGTTGGGACCTCAAGAATTCTATAGATGCAACAAAAATTCACCTAACAACAAAACATGAGTTTTCCTTGGAAAATTTTAACAACATGTTAGTCCCAGTAACAAAACCTCTTTCTTGATGAATTTTCATCTTTGAATAGTTTCCAAGCTTTCCCACAACAACTACCTTCACGATTCAACACACATAACTTCTTTGATGTCTAGAAAACACTATATAAAAACAACTCTACATAAAAAAACTTGAATCTCCCATTCTAGTCTCCTACCCATATAAATTTCCCCTCTTTCTCTTTCTTGATTGACCTTCACTCTTCCCCAAGATGATTGTACTCATTTCCCATACTCTCAATAACAATGGGATGTGACTCTCAAAACCACCCTCTTACATGAATTCAATGATTGGGTTCTAGAACACTCAACAACTAATGGAAGGTTCATAGTAAGGATAATTTAGAAGAATTTTTTTTTGGTTTTAATATACATGGATAAACTCTTCCCCTTGGACCCATTCCCTCTCTTGTGGATACATAGCCCCCAATTCTCCGTCTGTTTCCATCTGCACATGGCAATACATTTTATTCATTATATTAAATTTAGATCATTTTACATATTAAATTTCTTTGTCTTTCGGCCATACATTACATTTACACTATACAATTCCAATTTGAGGTTTGGAAATGGGGCTATTACATTCCCCTCCCCCCTACAAAATGAACTATCCTTAGTGCACATAACCATTCAATTTAGACATTGACATTCATAAAAGTATTACACCATAATACTTGATAATTCCTCAACTTAATGACTCATGCAGTAATTCCAACCAACAAATCCCTTTCCCATGAACCCACACATTGGTTGTACATGAAATATTTGAGTTTTGGATCAAGGAACTCTAGCTGCAAAAATGAAGTCTTCATTCTCTTATGTACAAATGTATATTCAATTTTGTTCAATATTTTCACAATTTTCTAGGTTGGCTTCTTGCATGGCTTCCTCATTCTCCCAAATAGCGTCCTTAGGATCGTAGCAGGTCCATTGAACCTTTACCAAGCTGATGGATTTTTTCCTAAGAGCTTTAACTTTCTAGTCTAGGATGCACATTGGTTCCACCAGGAAATCCCCTTTGTGTTCCACTTGGATCACATTTCAATCAATGATCCATATTATTTTCGGCACGAAATGAGAGCGGAGATATAATAAAGAAATGCACAAAGATGTTGCAGATATGCAATAATATAACATAAATGTATCAGAGATACAACCATAAACATAGATATACAGTAATACACGATTTCTATTAATCAGAGAAATGTACAGAGACTGTAAAAATACAGAGTGAAAGACTCGCTAGAATGGTGGCAGCTTATCTCTGAGAAGAGATGTGA